>JACBKR010001420.1:0-51947 GCA_014218235.1 Colocasia esculenta | reverse complement strand
ATGCCTAGCAGCCCAACATCAAAACAAATGGTACTTGGATAGCGGCTGTTCGAGGCACATGACGGGCGACAAAGCTAAATTTTGTTTCTAGTGGAGAAAGACGGAGGACAAGTCATTTTTGGAGGTAACAACAAAGGCCAAATCATTGGCACAGGTAATGTTGGTAAGTGTCCCTCCAATTCAATTGAAAATGTACTGTTGGTTGATGGCCTTAATCACAACTTGCTTAGCATAAGTCAATTGTGTGATAGAGGTCACAACATCATGTTTGAATCAAATTCATGTCAAATTGTTGATAAAGAAACAGGAAAGTGTAAAATTCTGGAAAAAGAGTGAATAACATTTACTTAGTTGACTTAGATGATCCAGAAAATGATAAGTGTGTCTTGTTGCAAATAGACAGGATGAATTGACCTTGTGGCATCGTAGGCTTGGCCATGCGAGCTACAACGTGGTGCACAAGATCATGAAGCTCAAATTAGTAAGTGGACTTCCTGACATTTCTTTTAACAACAATGAAAGTTTTTGTGATGCATGTGCATAGGGAAAACAGACCCGAAAGTCTTTCAAATCTAAAGCACCGGTAAGCACATCTAAACCATATGAACTGTTGCACATGGACCTTTTTGGACCAACTAGAACTCTAAGTCTCAATGGCAAAAATTTTGGTTTTGTCATTGTAGATGATTTTTCTAGGTTCACATGGGTCAAATTCTTGGCACACAAAAGTGAAACACTTACAATCTTCCAAGAATTCTTTAACAAGATTGAGCATGGCAATGTGAATAAAATATGCTCAATCCCACCGATCACGGGGGAGAATTTGATAACAATGCATTTTCTGATTTTTGCAGGCACCAAGGGATTGAACATCTGTTCTCTTCCCCAAGGACTCCAGAACAAAATGGAGTAGTGGAGAGGAAAAACAGAACATTGGTGGAAATGGCTCGCACTCTTCTAGTGAAGGCCAACTCTCCAAAAGCTTTTGGGCAGAAGCAGTGAACACTTCGTGCTACATTCTAAACAGAGCCATGGTAAGACCTGTGATAAAGAAAACCCCTACCAGTTTTGAAAGGTAAGAAACCAACCTTGGGTACTTCCGAGTTTTGGCTCAAAGGTATTTATTCATAACAATGATAAATCTGATTAGATAAATTTGAAGCCAAAAGTGATCAAGGTGTTTTTCTAGGCTACTCAGAACACTCTAGGGCATATAGGGTGTTCAACAATAAAACACGCACTGTGGAAGAAACTCCACATGTTATTTTTGATGAGACTTATGCCAAATCTAACAGCTTGAATGTTAACAAGACTGAAAAAGAGGATAAAGGAACATCGCTTAAGGATCTACAAGTCAAAGCAAAAGACAAATCTGAAGAAGATTCCAAGACCAAAGGTGGATATCTTCACAGGGACTACGATGAAGATGATGAAATAGCATTCAGAAAACAAGATGAAACACTTGAAGAGAATCCACCAGAAAGTGAACCTCCTGAAGAACGACATTCACAAGATCAAATTCCTCAAGGACAAGATACTCTCGGCCCTTCAATAATCACAAATGTGAGGTATTCCAAAGATCACCCACTTGATGATGTGATAGGTAGTTTAAATGACTCTGTTCAAACAAGGTCTCAAGTAAGACAAATAATTAAACATGATCTTTTTGCTTTTGTTTCTCAAGTGGAACCCAAAAATGTTGAAGAAGCCTTAAAAGATAACTCGTGGATTGATGCTATGTATGAGGAACTTGGTCAATTTCAAAGAAATAATGTATGGAGTTTAGTTCTAAGACCCCTGAAATTTCTATCACAGGAACTAGATGGGTGTTTAGGAATAAACTTAATGAAGAAGGAAAAGTGGTCAGAAATAAAGCAAGACTCGTTGCAAAAGGATATAGTCAAGAATTGGTGTAGATTTTTAAGAATCCTTTGCTCCTGTAGCCAGGTTAGAAGCAGTCAGAATTTTTATTGGCATATGCATGCTCCCATAAGTTCAAACTTTTTCAAATGGATGTTAAAACTGCTTTCTTAAATGGCTATATCAAAGAAGAAGTCTATGTCTCTCAACCACCAGGTTTTGAAAATTCTGAAATGCCTAACTATGTGTATAAATTGCACAAAGCTCTTTATGGTTGAAACAGGCACCTCGAGCTTGGTATGATAGACTAAGCAATTTTCTGGTAAGCAAAAACTACTCAAGAGGTAAAGTGGACCAAACTCTCTTCACTAAGAAAGTTCGCAATCACATGATTGCTGTTCAAGTTTATGTGGACGATATTATATTTGGTTCAACTAACCCTTCACTGTGTGAAGAATTTTCTAAACATATGCACAGTGAATTTGAGATGAGTCTAATGGGGGAGCTTCAATTCTTTCTTGGTTTGCAGGTGAAACAACATGAAGAAGGCTTCTTCATAAATCAAGAAAAATATGTCAAAGAGCTTCTCAAACGATTTCAATTTGAGCAAGCCAAACCAGCCTCCACCCAATGAGCACAAGCATCAAATTGGAAAATGATGAGAAAGGTAAACCGGTAGATGCAAAGCACTTCCGAGGTATATTGGATCACTCCTTTATCTTACTGCAAGTAGACCGGATATACAATTCAGTGTTTGCCTTTGTGCAAGATATCAATCTAGTCCAAAGGAAAGCCATTTAATTGCAGTCAAGAGAATTTTCCAATATCTCTCAGGCACATGCAATTGGGTTTTTGGTATCCAGCAGGCAGTAGTTTGATTTGATATCATATTCTGATGCTGATTATGCTGGATGTAAAATTGATAGGAAAAGCACTAGTGGATATTGCCAATTCCTTGGCGGTTGCATGGTTTCGTGGGCATCCAAGAAACAACACTCGGTTGCACTCTCCACTGCAGAGGCAGAATATGTCGCTGCAGGAAGTTGTGCAGCTCAAGTGTTGTGGATCAAAAGTCAGTTAGCTGACTATAATGTTGAAATTGGATGCACACCTATCCTATGTGACAACACAAGTGCTATCAACCTTTCAAAAAACACTGTCCAACACTCAAGGACTAAACACATTGAAATCCGTCATCATTTCTTGAGAGTGAAGTTGCTAATAAAACCTTGGAACTTATTTCATTCCCACAGAAAATCAATTGGCTGACATTTTCACCAAACCCTTGTCTGAAGATAGATTCACTTCCTTAAGAAGAGAATTGGGTTTGTGTAAAATGCAATGAAACTAACTCTCCATATTGGAGTACATGCTCTTTATGTGTGAATGACTATGTGGTATATCAAATGGTGAACTGTGGATGAACAAGTTCGGCTTGTTTGGAAACTATCATCATGCGTGAGAAAACATTCTCCACCAAGTATCCATAGTCCCATTGCATATAAAGGTCCTGTACTTCACATAGGATTTTAGTTTCCTTACATTTTATCATGTTAACTCCATGAAACAATGCATTTTCTGTGACCATGTGCTTGTGTATGACATTCTTGAAATGAACATGTTTGCCTTGTATCAAATGCTTGTGTGAATCCTTGCTTAGATGTTGTGTCAACACGTGCACACACTATGGGGGAGTGAGTTAAGGGTAGATGAGTATTTCATGAGGAAACTCTTCCTTCACTTCATTTTTTAATCCTCACTTCCTTGAACTCAATGTGCAACTCAAACTGAAACCAGAAAAATCCACTCTGTTCATATCTGTCGACAGACACATTCCATCTGTCGACAGGCACACTCAGATTTGCTCTGACTGAAACTTCAATTCTTCAGTCTGTGTGCATCTGTCGACAGACAGATTCCTGCTGTCGACAGATACACACATTCTCACTTTTTTTTTTCTCATTCCTTCTTCATACTTTTCAAGAAAGTGTTCATTACTTGATTTGAAGGTAAACATTGGATTGTTTTGTGCAATATAACCTTTCATATCCACTTCATGTCAAAGTCGTGAACCAAGTCTAAATGATGTTGATGCAACACTTGATTGAGGTCTTTTTAGATCATTTTGAACACAATGAGCAAACCAAATGATTTTTAAACATCTCCTTTGAATAACACCCTTGTCTTTAAACATGAATCCAAAAATGATTTGAAAAATCAGAAGGTTCTTGAATTTAATGTTCTACATTATCTCTTGCCTAAAGAAATCTCATGTACTTGACGAAAAGTAAAACAAAATAAAAGGGAGAAAAGCTACCTATTCTACGCTTAAATCAAAAAAATTATCTTTCATTTATGGATGGAGGTTAGAGCAATGATGAAAATCACTAAGTAACCGGGGACATGGACATTTTCATCTCTGAGTGCACCTGTCGACAGATGCAATGTACCTGTCGACAGATTCACACAGTTATTCCAAGACAGAACTCAGGTTTGCATCTCTGAGTGCACCTGTCGAAAGATGCAATGTACTGTCGACAGATTCACATAGTCAACCCAGGACAGAACTCAGGTTTTCTATTCCTGAGTGCACCTGTCGACAGATGCAAATTACCTGTCGACAGATACACTCAGAAACTCAATTTTCTGAAACCCAGGTTCTCAGCCTGAGTGCGCCTGTCGACAGATGCAAGTGCATCTGTCGACAGACGACGGAAACATGAGATTTAGAGTTTCCAAATCCGGCCCCACTTGGGGGTTTCCTTCCTCCACAACCCCACCTTTACCTAACACTATATAAGCATCCTTTTGGAGCCAAATTCGCAGAGAGCAGCCTCCCAACCAAGAGCCTCCAAGGGACCAAGAGGAAAAGCCCCAAATTGCTGCTCTACTTCAACTTTCTGCCCAGATCGTTGTGGAATCGCCATCCATGCGAAGTTGAAGCCGGATCGTCATCAATTCAACCTTCTACATCAATCAATCTACATCCAATCGAAGTTTGAAGAGCTTTTGGATGATCCACGAGAAGAATTCCAACTGGATTTGTTCCCCAACTCTAAATTCTTATCTATTTCACAATTTCCATTCCATTGTGTGTGTGTGGTTGTGTTTCGAGCATCCCTTGTGCTTGATTCACGAATTGTGGTTGTTCTGATCGTGGTTCATCAGACAACGTGTGTGTGGTTGAGTTGGTGTTGAACTCGCTCATAAGCAGTCGTTTCTGCGTGTGTGTGTGGGACGGTGGATGTAGGAGACACGAGTTGTGTACTCCGAACCACCTTAAATCATCGTGTTCTGTGGTTTGTTTGCATTTTGCGATAGATGATTGGTAGGCACGGTGTTCATACGCACGTTTAATTCCTGTTTTCAATATATCAACTCAGCTTTCTTAATCTCAATCAAATTCCAATCTAGTTTCAATGGAGATTGCTGTAGGACCCAAAAGAAGCCATCAGTAATTAGAATTTTCCGTAATCTATTCAACCCCCCCCCCCCCCTTCTAGATTACCATATCGTGTTATTCCGCATAACCCTTCATGCACAGAGTGGTAGGGGTGGCGGTGAAATGCCACCCCCCTAGATAGACAGGAGGGGACTAGGGAGAGTGGCGGTGGACAGTGAGGAGATGTGAGCCACCTCCCCCTTTATCTTTGTACATATGTCCATTTCTTAGTGGATCTTTTTTGTTTTATGGAATGAATGACTTTGCGATTTGAGACAAGTGTGAGACAAGGTCCGAACGAGAGAGAGAGAGAGAGAGAGACAGGGTACATGAGCACTTTTGCACAGCTTGTCAAGATTTCCTATCCCTACACACTTAGCCAAAACAGGTTAGATATGTTCTCTGGCTCAGCCCCTTGCGTTGAAAATAATGATTTTAACTCCGCAATTGTCAAGTGACTGAGCCTTATTAAATAGGTAAAAAAAAAAAAAACACAATGCATTGTAAAAGAAAGCAATATGTACACACATTTTTTGGACTTTTTAGGATTTTCTATTTTTTTTTTTGGATTTTTTATTATTTATTTATTTTTTGTTGAGATTTTTTTTTGATTTTTTTTGGATTTTCTATTTTTATTTTGGATCTTTGATTATTTTTGGACTTTGGACTTTCTAATTTTTATTTTGGGATTTTCTATTTTTGTTTGGATTTTTGGAATTTTTATTTTTTTATTTTCTATTTTTGGATTTTTGGGATTTTTTGTTTTTTGTTTTTTTATTTTGAAATTTTCTAATTTTTTTGAATTTTTGGGATTTTCTGGTAACCCCACCTCTTGCATTTGAGTGATTAGTCATGGGTCCCATTTCTATCTTATGTTTGCCAAATATCTTCTAAGTGTAGCGTGCGTTTTGGTTATTTTGGCTTCCCCAAGGCTGCTTACCCTCAGCCATTAATGTTCCAACATAGACGGGTGTGTGGACTCTCTGGTCATGAGCGAGGGTAGGAAGACTTGGAATGAGACAAGACTTAGCTTTGGGGCTAGAGACACTGGCTAGTGTGACTTGCAAGGGTACATCCCATGTGGAATCCGCTTGTTGTCCAGAGACTTTATGGCCATTTTTTCTTTTTCTTTTTTTATTGGGGCATGCGTACGACCGGGCTCAAGGGTGTCCCACGGGGAACTGTGCTGCCACTCTTTGACATGCCCCTACTTTCATCATTTCTTTTCTTGTATCGTCAGTTCATTTTTTTTGAATTGACCGTGTCTCTTTGAGACTTCATACACATGATCTACACCTTTGTTTGTCTACAAGCTAGCAGCCTCTTGCCTCTAGACCTCGTCCGAGCAAGAAGAGAATTGACTTCGATCCCCTACACTAGGGCTAGGCAAGGACACAATAGCTAAGGGGAATTGGCCTCGGGTTGCCGTGTTTGTGTGTGTGGCTAGTCACAGAAGTTATTTGACAACCAAAACGAAGGGAGTGAGACACATGGCCGCTACCATTCCTTTGCAAATCGATGTCGTTACTGAAAATCTTTTGTTAAGGGTAGAATCTTTTAAGAAACAACCCATTCCACGGGTGAGAGAGCTCCTCACCATCGGTATTGACTAATCGATACGCGTTCCCAAGGTACACTTCCTTAACGACGTAAGGCCCGTCCCAGTTTTCTTGCAATTTGGACCTTGGACCTCCAAGTTTAATGAAAATTCGCTTTAAAACCATGTCTCCTTGGAATTTGCGCTCAATTACTTTCTTTTGAAAAGATTTTGAGAGTCTATTTTGATATGAAAGCACATGATCGGCCGCGGCTAGACGCCGTTCATCTAAGAGTTCCAGTTGTAAAAGTAACGCCTCTCGACGTTCGTCGAGATTAAGTTCTTTGTCCAACTGAACTCTTAATGAAGGAATGAGGATCTCGTGTGGACATACTGCCTCCATCCCATAAGTGAGTGAGAAAGGAGTTTGCCCAGTAGGCGTGCGGACAGAGGTGGGATAGGCTCACAAAGCCTCAATCAATTTCTCAGGCCAATCAGCAAACTTATGAGACTCGCAAGTCTTCTTTAAAATTTTCAAAAGCATTTTATTTGTGGCCTCAGCTTGGCCATTGCCCTGCGGATAGTATGGAGACAAATGATGCAAAGAAATGTTGAATTTCTTACATAGGTCCTGAAGCTCTTATGATATGAACTGTGGTCCGTTGTCGGTGATGAAGTCGCTTGGTACTCCTAACCGCGAGATAATATTCTTCATGACGAACCTGCACACGGTCGAGCCTTTGATTTCTGCAAATGCCTTAGCCTCGGCCCACTTGGTAAAGTACTCAGTGACAGTAAGAATGAAAGATTTTTGTTTCACTTGAGCATTAGGATCACCAAGAGGCCCGATGATATCAAAAGCCCATATGGAGAAAGGCCAGGGGAAGATAGTGGATGTAAGGAGGAAGACGGAGCATGGATTTTATCGGTATGGACTTGGCATTTGACGCACCTACGAACATAGATGGCACAATCTTCTTCTAGGGTTGGCCAATAGTAGCCCTGCCTAATGATCTTTTTAGCCAACATTTGGCTATTCACATGCCCACCGCATTCACTAGAATGAGATCCTTCCACTACCTTCCAGGTTTCTTCATCCGACAAGCATCTGAGGAGCATTTCGTTGAGGGCGCGCCTGTACAACACCTCTCCAACAATGGTATATCTTAGCGCCGCTCTATGGATGGCTCGCCTATCTTCAGCTTCAGCTTCTTCTGGGAAGGTACCGTCCTTGTAGTACTATTCAATCTCGTGGTACCAAGGTCTTTCTTCCTCCATCATTTCTCCTAGTTCCACAAGTATTATCTCATTTGCTTCTCTTCTTTCTGCCTTCAAAACTAAAGAACTCCTGAGGTTAATGAACCAAGGGTCCTGAGTGGAGGGCGCTTCTAACCTCTAGATGGTGATTGTCTCAGCACTATGGTTGAGAGGGAAGGAGAGAGACGAGGCCAGAGATGCCAGAGCATCAGTCAGGATATTTTGAGAGCGAGGAGTATGAATGTAAATGAGTTGGCAGAATTGCTTGGCTAGGAGTGTGACCAGATCTTGATAAGGCTTGAGCTTGGGGTCACGAGTACGGTAGGTAGAAAGGACCTGCGAAGAACAAGTTGAGAATCTCCTATAATCTTGAGATGGCGTGCGCCTAATAGATAGGCAAGCTTGAGACCAGCTAGGAGAGCCTCATACTCGGAGACATTGTTGGTGGCAGGGAACTGGAGTTGGTAGGCTAGTGGAATGATGATCCCTTCTGGGGTGAGCAGAATAGCACCTATGCCCCGTCCCCTAGAATTGAGAGCTCCATCAAAATGGAGCGACCAGAAGGGATCGCGAGAAATAAGCGACAGGTTTTCATCGGGGAAATCCTCTTGAACCGTGTCACTGTGAGGAAGAGGAAGGTGAGCAAGATGCTCGGCAATGGCATACCCTTTTATGGCTTTCTGGACCACAAAGGTGATGTCGAATTGAGATAGGAAGCTCTGCTAGCGCGCCAATCTGTCGGCGAGGACTGGCTTCTCCAGAAGGTACGTAATAGGGTCCATTCTGGAAATCAAACTCACCCTATGAGCTAGGAAGTAGTGCTTCAATTTCTGCACCACCCATACTAGCGCTGTGCATGTTTTCTCCATTGTGGTGAGTTTGAGTTCGGAAGGATTGAAGAGCTTAGATAGGTAATAGACTGCCCTTTCTTTGCCGGACTCGTCATGTTGTGCAAGGACAGCTCCTAGGGAGTCCTCAATTGTTGACAGATATAGGATCAAGGGTTTCCTAGGGACAGGTGCCTGTAGCACGGGGGGATTCATGAGATAATTTTTTAGCTCATCAAAGGCCTCTTGGCACTTGGCATTCCATTCAAACTTGGCTCCTCCTTTTAGCAGTTCATAAAAAGGACGACATCTTTGAGAGTGCTGAGATATAAATCTCATTATGAACTGTAGCCGACCAATCAAACCTCGAAGCTCAGATATGTTCTTGGGAGGAGGCATCTCATTTATTGCCTTGGCCTTATGCGAGTCTATTTGAATCCCCCGTTTGCTGACTATAAAGCCTAACAGTTTTCCTGATGAAACCCCAAATACGCACTTCTTCGGATTTATTTTCAATTGATATTCTTGTGCACGGAGAAATACTTTGGCGAGCACGGAGGAGTGTTCTCTTCGGGTTCGAGACTTCACCACAATATCATCCACGTAAACTTCGACATCAATATGTATCATATTGTGGAAGATAGCTAACATTGCCCTTTGATAAGTGGCGCCGGCATTCTTTAATGCAAACGGCATGACCACATAGCAATAAGTTCCCCAGGGTGTGGTGAAGGAGGTTTTCTCTTGATCCTCCGGGGCTAGACGGATCTGATTATATCCTGAATACCCATCTATGAAAGATAGAGTTTCATACCCAGCAGTGTTGTCGATCAACACATCCAAATGAGGTAAAGGGAAGTCATCCTTTGGACATGCCCTGTTTAAGTCCCGGAAGTCTATGCAAATTCGCACCCTTCCGTCTTTCTTCATTACCGGGACTATATTCGCCACCCACAACGGATAGAGGACTACACGAATGAACTTAGCTTTGTGTAGTTATCAATCTCCTCTTTCATCTTCAAAGCAATGTGGGAGAGGAACCTTCTTAACTTCTGTTTAACAGCAATTGCCCCTGGCTTTAAGATTAACCTATGCTCCACCAATTCGGGGTCAATGCCGGGCATGCCATCATAAGACCAAGCGAAAGAATCTTTGAACTCCCTTAACATCCCTATCAGTGCCTCTTCTTCCTCAGGAGGGAGACTGGAAGCTATGGTTAAGAGCCTAGGGTCTTCTTCTGTTCCAACATTTACCTCTTTGGTGGGTTCATCTATTGCCGAGGTGGGTTCATCGAATCTTCTCATGCCACTAGCATACATCTCGGCAGTGTCCTCTATTCACAGTCTTCTTCATCCACTGGGTCATCCTCAGCTAAGATCTCGTAAACTCCAAATCCGTCATCTAGCCCTTCCTTTTCGCGTTGAGCTTCTATGTTCAAAACCACTGCTTCTTGGACGAACTCTTCAACTGCTAGAAGAGCGCCGCACCTCTGCACCAAGTCTAACAGATACCTACGGGGTATGCCACTACCCTTCTTCTTCCTAGACGGGGACGGGGACTTACTAGATTCTACCCCTGAACTTAAGCTAGATTTGGTATTTACAGAAGGCTCTGGAGAAGTGTCCAGAGGTTTATTGGAATGGAAAGAAACAGGTGCGGCGAGGCCGCAGGAATCCTCCGATGGGTCTGGAGGAAGAGGCGGGCCACCCGAGCTCAGGGTGCCGGCAGCAGAGTGGGGGTTCAGGGGAACAGAAGGCCCCTTACCCAAATCGCCCAGAGTGACCATGGCGGTCAGCGGGCGAAGATCGCAGCTTGAGCAGAATGAAAAGAAGGGTGGGGATCGCCGCCAAAGTGGAAGGGGAGTGATGGGGATCGCCGTCAACGGGCAGGAGGAGTGCGGGGGTGACGGGGATCGCCATCAAAGCAGAGAGGCACACGGAGGGTGACGGGGATTGCTATCAATGCAAAGAGGAGTGCGAGGGCGACGGGGATCGCCGTCGAAGGAAAGAGGAGTGCGAGGGTGACAGGGATCACTGTCGAAGGAAAGAGGAGTGCGAGGGTGACAGGGATCACCGTCGAAGGAAAGAGGAGTGCGAGGGTGACGGGGATCGCCGTCGAGAGCAAGGGGAGTGCGAGGGTGACGGGGACCGCCATCGAGAGCAAGGGAATTCGACAGCAGAAGGCAGCTAGCCATGAATGACGGGGATCGCCGTCATGAGTTAGGATGGGAGTAGGGTCGGTGCTTGAAAGGAAAGGGATCGAAGAAGGAGGAAAGGAAAAGATGGGGATCACCGTCTGAAGAAAGGGGAAGGAAGGACGGGGATCGCCGTCCGATGAAGGGGGAGGAGAGCCCCCTTTTTTTTTTAAGGAAAGAGATAGACTACCCTACATACGAAGGCGTCAGGAAAAGGATAGGACCGAGCCACTAAAGAGGATATGGAAGAGGGTTGAGGGAAGGGTCAACGCTTCTAGGGCGTCAGGGGAGAGTTGGAGAATAAGAGGGGGAGAAGGAGGGATGAAGTCAAACTTATAAACATGGATGGATGTCACAAAATGGATGGAAGGTCGGGAAAACCCTGGCCAGAATTCTTCTGTCAAATCGGTGAGGTTCGCAACCTCAAACTCTTCACCAAATCCGAGCAACTGTCGCCTGGCAGTGGTAGTTGATACTAACTGTGCTGCTGGGGACTGTATGATGTTGTCTTCACTGAACATCATGCCGACTGCTATTACAAGATCTTCTGGATCAGATTCTTTGCTCTATTTGTGAGGTCGACTTCCTCGAATAAAAGGCTGATTGCTGTGATCAAGTCCTCAAGATCTGATTCCCCTACCTTTAAATCTTCAGGTTTTCTCCTTTTGTTGGGCCGCTGGGACTCCAGATCTTGATATGCCGATGATGTTGCTGCTATGACAGTATTGTAACCCGGTTGTATGGGCCCTTTAACAAAGTGATCGTAGAGTCCAGGTGAGGGGTGCTTGATCAGACATTGGTGAGTGTGCTGCCCATTCTTGGTATCCTAGGCCATGCTTTGTGAATTTCTTGGGGTCATTGATAATTTTGGTCTTTCCTTGAAGATGAGCACCCAGGCCCTTTCCCGGCTGATATCCAATCCTAGCCATGATATTCCAGCCCTTAGTGTTTACCAATGTGCACTTCTTAACAGCAGCCACGGATGGTGATATAATCTGGCGGCTACTTGAGAATGTGTAGGCCCAAGAAAAATTCACATCAACCACCGAGATAACGGGCTTGTTAGAGGGCCAAACTGACGGCATGATTTTCTCGATGGCCTCTACTGTGTGAGTGTTACTACACTTTTAACCTTCACTATCCGCCCTTGGAAGGGGAACTTCAAACACTAATGGGCTGTGGACGTACTGCCCTAATGCTTCAATCCAGGGCGGCCCAAAATGGCCTTGTATGTAGGGTCAATATCAAGTACATAAAAATCCACCGTCATGATAAGTGGTCCCAATTCAGCTTGCAAAGAAACGATGCCATGGCAGGCTCTTCGGGAATTGTCATATGCTGCTACAGTTGTAGGAGTGGGCTGTAACTGGCGCTCTGAAATGTTGCAAGTGCGTAGAGTGCTTAGCGGGCACACATTTATGGAGGCTCCTGTATCAACAAGGGCAGCGTCGATGGCTACCTTGTTTATTGTGAGAGTCACACATAGGGGCATTTTTCTGGCTTCAGGGGGAGCTAACTCACCCTCTGTGAAGGTAATGGATGGCCCCTTGTTCACAATAGAGAGCATAGACGGTAGATTATCAGGGCTCAGGTCCTCGTTTACCATGACCCTTTGCAAGAAGGCTCTCAGGACATCTTGATGAGTTTGTGACCTCTTTATCAACTCAAGGATGGAGATTTTGGCAGGAGTCTGATCCAAATGTTTCAGGATGTCATACTGGGTCCCCGAGACTGGATCTATCTCCTCGGTATCCTGTTGCTACTATGACAATTGGAGGGCTGAGCTGGCTGACCCGGCATAGGCATGGATCATTTGGGTACATCTGGTGAAACATCCGCCCGCTCCGCAGGGCGGGGGTTATGGTGGAGTGGCGGAGGGGTGGTATCGAGGATGGAACGGTTGGCTAATAACAGTGCTGGCGTAAGGGAGAGTGGGATGTTGATAGGTGAGGAGATAACGGATGATATGACGGGGGAGTTATAAAGTGGCGAGGTGATAGTGGCAATGGTGGGTGTGGTGGATATAGATATGGTGGAGACAGGGGTGGTATGGGAGATGACCAAAAGCTGGCCCACTTCATTTTCGTCGTCGAAGGTCCATGCGGCTTCTGGTGGTGGGTGGTGGACAACACGATTGACTTGAGCGGGTGTAGGAGGTGGTGGAGCAGGTTGAGGGTTCGGAACAGGCGGGTGTTGGGGCATAGCAATTATGCCGAGGTCGTTAGCTGGTTGGTGCGGCTGCTATGGTTGTTGTTGCTGGTACTGTTGTTGGAATGGCTGTTGTTGTTGGAATTGCTGCTGTTGCTGGAATTGTTGTGGCTGCTGTCGCCTTTGCTGTTGTTGCTACTATCTTTGACCCTGCTGGTCCCTCAATGTCTGGATTAATCTTTTCATCTCTGCCCAATCGATTTGATTTTGTTCATGAAGATCATATATGATATCCCGGAATTGGAAACAGTCTGATGGCCCGGATGGCGATGATACACATAGTATTTTGTCTGGTCCGCTGCCTTATTCCAGTTTGGCTTCTCAGGAGGGAGCCTGAGGGCATTTAGAGACGTAAGGGCCGCAAAGATGTTGGCCAAGGTTTCTGGAAGGGGAGGGTACTGAGCTCTCTTAGGCCCATTGGGCTTTCTGGGGGCAAAACCATTTTTGGGTGGAGGGACTGGTTGTATTGGTGCTGGTCTTGCTGAGGGTTTTGGGTCTGAGGAGGAGGCTGCCTATTTTTGTTCCATGGTTGCTAGGGTTGTGGATTGTAAGGGGATCTACTTACCGGTCCTTGGGGGTTGTTCACCGCACTTACTTGCTCATTTGTTTGGACACCTTCAGTGACTGGGCTCTGAGGTTTCTTAGGGTAACGGGATTTAGGGGTCTCAAACATGGAGTGAATAGGCGAGTCCTTAAGTTGGGTCTGGATGAAGCGGGCTCGGCTATACAATTGGTGCATGGTGGTGATGTCGTTCATGGCTAGAATGGCTCGGTAAGTAGGGGTGGCATTGGACATCAACAGCTTGACCTTTTCCTCTTCAGGCATGGGGCAGTGGACCTTAGAAGCTAGGGAGCTCCATCGATCAGCATAGACTGAAAATTCCTCATCGGATTTCATTTTCTGGCCACTAAATCAACAAAATAATATTCGGGTCCCACCCGATCTTGGAACTGTTGCAAGAATCTTTCTTGAACGATCTGAAAATCTTCGGCTTCCTCAGGAGGCAGGGAATAAAACAATTCAAGGGCTAGACCATCCAATGATTTTCTGAACAAGTACGCCATGAGGTGGCGGTCGTACTTGTGTGGTGCCGACCCATATACAAAATCCTTTAAATGCACATAAGGGTCACCTACCCCAGAATATCGCCGATAGACAGGGAGTTCTGACTGGGGTGGAACCCGGAGATGCTGGAAGGATGGGAGGGGGATGTCAGCGACCTTCTAAGGATCTATTTGTCTCCTAAGGTCGTGGAGCTCCCTTTTCATGGTTGTCCATTCCGCAAGGAAATCGGAGGGGGGAGTAACATGGTGAGTAGGAACGAGGGAGCGAGGTTGCTCGAAAGAATAGGACCTCTCGTGGGGTACTAGAGCAGGTTCGGCCCTATAAAATGAGGAAACTGGAGGGGATCTAGGCCGAACATCCTGTGGCGGAGGATAGCTAGGCTCAGAGAAATGGATACCTCTAGGGCGGAGAGGTGTAGGATCTACCCCAGCGGAGGGGACATGGGGTGCCGAAGCAGCAGGGGCAGAGGAAGCCGCCTGCTGGGTAGAAACATGTGGGATCAGAGACAAGGGACGCTTGCCTTTGGCAGCAGCCAGGAATTCGCGGACTTGATCCGAGGTTAGGCGTGGGAGAAGCTGACTGAATTGGGAATGGGGGTCATCTATCCCTGGAGGAGAAGGAGGGCGGGATTAACTCCCGATGGTGAGAGCGGGGCTCGATGTGTCTGGAAAAAACGGCCGCCACAGGTTGTGCCACATCCTCTAAAAGCCCAATAGGCAAGACATCATCGGCAAGGACCCGGAATTGGTCCATGTCGAACAAAGGATTGCGATATAACACAAAGGATGGAGGAGACCGACTCGATCTACCTAGACAATGACGCATGCACCACCCCTAAGCAACTAGGGGAGATGACACCAACACACAGACAAATCCTAGACCGTATCACAATAGAAGGACTGTGAGATAAGAAGAGCACTCAAGTTATCATGATTACGGTCCAAATTTTGAGGTTTGCACTTGACTTTTAAATGAATAAATTAATGGAAAGCCACTCGGTCAAGTGGACCCTAATAGGTGTGAACTCGAGTCCGCCAGTGTAACTAGGGGCGTCACACAACTCACGCGCGAGGGTGGCTCGATCTAAGGGTACAACGGATACAACCTGCTCGGTGAGCCATAATGTGCATACAGTCACGGGAACTTACGGAGGTCCTCAGAAGGGGGCCCGAGTCAACCCACGAGTGCTCGCAGGTGAGAGGGCTCACTCAATCAAGGGGGCAAACCTACACAATGGGATAAGTAATGTATGCACGGGCTCGGGTGCCCAACATGTACGCAATGTCCAAATAATAACAAAATAGGCCGACTAACAGGTCTCGGGCACAATCGCGACGGCCAGTTACGCCGCGACCCTGTCGCGACGAAGAGTCCTGCCGCTATAGTAACAGGGTCCTGAGAGCCGTGATCATTCGCAAACACAGGACATACAGACTAGCCTACCACACAATACAAGCATGAAGCAACCAACTTAGCCTAGTAGAGATCATAGATCAGACAGAAACTGACACATAGATCAAAGCATTAACAAACAGGTACATACCTTAAGTCGCGACGTCTACCCCCGGCGCGAAGTCGTCGCGTCCCTACAATCCGCCGCGACAGAACCCAAAAACTTACAGTCAAATAAAAGTAAAAGCTCAAACCCTAGCAGGATTCTAACACCTAGAAACACAAGAATACATAGCATAGAGGCATGTAAGTAACCTACATAAACCTATAGGTGCAGGATAAGACATGCAGAAGAGGTGAAACACTGACCTGATTTTGCGTCCTCTCCAAACGCCGCGACAATATCGCGTCACCACGACATGTCGCGAATTGAACATAGAACAGAAACACAAAAAAATGCAAAACAACAACAACCTAACAGGGTCCTAAGAAGACATTTAAACAGGGAAACATGGCAAGCAAGCAGACTAGACTCATGAGGGTAGCACTGAAGGTCCCACCGTGATCGCCAACAGGTGTAATCATCGGGATTGTACGCCCCCAATACACACAGACATGTATCAACTATAGGAGCAATGGAAAGGGGTGTGATCGCCACCTAATATAGTTGGCAAATATAGAATGAAAAGGGGCTAACTATACTAGGAAAAGGAAGAGAGAACAGAAGACGGACCTGATATCGTGACGTCAAAATCGATCGCGATGGTGCTGATATCGCGACGCTCGGACGGGCCGCGTCTCTTGTCGCGTCGCTTAATCCCGTCGCGTTCTCTGCAATGCGGGAGAAGTTTGTGTAGACCTTCTTCCTGTCCTCCAGCCGGCCAGAGGACAAGAGCTCCTCGTGAGACCTTGTTTGAGTGCCTGCCAAAACAACAAAAAAAACAAGAGAAGAACCCTCTTAGAACTTGTTAAGTGGAGTATCCATCCAACGGTAAAAGAGGAAGAAGTGACATGGAGGGAACGAACCTTGAAGAGTCCAAAGTGGGGATCAAGAGTCCCTAGCCCCCAACCTCGCCCAAAGGGTTGGGACATTACTTGGAGATAGGGATAAGGCCATAGAAGGATAAATAGGAGGTGGTTGCAGAAGGCCTGCATGCGCGGCTGCAGTCGCGACGTATCGTAGGGACGCGACAGCCTGAGGTGCCGCGACTATGAAGCCACGTGCATGAAATGCCTGGGCTGTCGCGACGGCCAGAGAAAGGACGAGACATATTAACGCAGCGCTCTGATACGTCGCGTTAAAGGAAATCGATTGTCCTCCAATTATCATCCAATCACGTGGGAGAATAATGGTCAATTAAGGCATATGTACTCTTTCAAAGATAATGGACGAGATCTTGTGGACATTTAGGCTGTTAGTGGGATCAAAGCAAGGCTAATGGTGGGATCAAGGTGAATGACCAACTTGGGGCTCATTAAGATAACAAGAAATGCAGTTTAACTCATAAGTCGGAATCGGGTGTCTACAAGTGTGTGCAATGCGGAAAGCGTCATGGTGGAGATGTGTGTTGGTTAAAGTCAGGAAGATGTCTCAAGTATGGCAGCAAGGATCATCTGTAACGCCCCGACGCGGAATATCGAAGCAGGATTACAGTTATTAAATAGTACAGAGCAAGAAAATAAATAACAAACAATTGCACAATTGAATAACACCAAATAAACTCCAATTTCATTAATATTCCATCAACCTCATAGACTAACTATTACATCAACGTATCAGAGCCAAAACTAGGGCCCATAGTACTTTATTGAAAAGCCAAACTATTACATAAGGACTATCTGACTACTTCTATACTAACTATCTACTAAAGCAGTGGTTGCTGAAAAAGGTCACTCCTGAGCATCCTCCTCAGTCCCGTCCTCGTGAGTGTGGTCATCGTCAAACTCGCTTGAAACACATTGAATAAATACGCAGGATGAGCGAATAACGCCCAGTAGGACTTAATATCTCATGAAAACAAGCATGCTTTAAATAATTAATGTCTTAATGGCAGGTTAACTAGAGTGAAGAGTCATGTAGATCTAGCAATGATAACGAGAGAGCAATAGCATCTAGTGCAGGGAAAAATAGCACAACAAGAACGATAGTAGAATGGCCATGTAACAATATAACATGTAAATTACACAACGGTGCACTTGTAAAGATAACGATTGCACTTGTATAGATAGCACTTTGATTGCCATAGATTAATCTAGATAGTATGATGGCGCTGGATGCATGTCGTAACACATCCTTGATCATTTTAACTCCCATGGGCACTAGCACTTTTCGGGCGCTCCTCCCAAGATCTGATCGGGCCCTATTGCACTGGCATTAGTCATTTCTTTATCTTAGACAATCACAAGAATGGTCAATAGAGTACCAAGAAATAGATGAGAGTAGTAGACGAGATAGATGAGAGTGTAAAGAGAACGTGAACAGATGAGAGGATATAGATAGTAGACGGATAGGGACAATATCATAAAACACGATAAACAATGATAGTCACAGTTGCACGGCACAAGGTCGTGTACCAGCAGTCTTGTAGAAATCATCACCGCCTACTAGCCGTGCTATGAACACAGGCTAGATGGTTCGGCATGATCACAAGGTAAGAAGAGAACACACTAAGGCCATGGATTGTATTGATCCCTAAAGTATAACGGGTTTTAGGGTACAATCAGCTCGTCGGCGAAGGACGTGCGCCAAAGCCAAGAAGACTTACGGAGGCATTAACAAAGAGTCTCTGGCCCAGTCGAGAGTATTCCCGATGGAGAGGCGGTCCAAGTCAAGAGAAAGTGTGTAGAAAGTGGTCCGCCGTGCCTCGAGTGCTCGAAGGCCGAGGGAAAATGGTAACGGTATTCAAAACGCAAGTATAAAATGAAGACAATTGTATTTAATTAAATAGGGAATTTAGTAAATTATTTTGCTAATTTACCAGATACATTATTGAACAATTTATTAGGGTCAAATGGCAAACACTAATGTTATGTGTGTGCACGTGTAAGAAATCAAGAGAACATGTATAGTTGTGCATATAGCTTTTAAATTAATAATTTTCATGTAATTAATACTCATTATTAATTAGCAAGTTATTATCTAACATGTTAGCACTTAAACATGGTCAAAATGTCATAAAGACAGGGTTATATCAGTAAACCTTATGTTCTGGTCGTAATTTAGATGTCGCGACGTCGGCCTCTGTCGCGTTCAGGTCGTTGTAGACACCTATTTTTGGCCTATAAGTTGGGCATATTTCTTGTTCATATCATTGATGTCCCAAATTGATCATCACTATAGAGTCCTTCTCTGGACCATCATGAGCCCATTCACCCTTAATTACAAGTCCATTCTTAAGCCCAAGGCCAAGATCCACTTGAAACATCAAAACTGTGCAATCTGCCCAATCCTGTGAACATGCCTTCACTTTGAGTGCTCATAACTTCCTTATTTCTAATCCAAATTGGCATATCATACTATCATTTTGTAGCCCTCTGAGTCTACAATCCAACGCAATAAACGGCTCATCAATCTGATATCTGTGTAGAGAGGTATGGCCCGTTTCGTGGGACCTACGTGGACTGTCTTATAGTCACGACCTGGTGCATGGTCGCGACAAGAACGCGGCCCCACGATCCGACGCGACAGCGCCATACACGTAAACATGTTTTTATATGATTTTTGGCCTCTACTTCCATATTAGAGCCTATCTAAAGTCTCTTTGAGTTGGATTACGACCCAAACCTCCTATCCTCATCCCTAGGGAGCCCCCAAGTCCATCCAAACTCTAAATAGACTCTAGAACACCCCCACAACTTGGACTCTCTCTCTAACTCGGGATTGAACTCTATCTCTCTCTTCAACACATCCTAGGACTCTCTAGGAGATAGGAAGGCTACTACCGAGGAGAGGTCCCTGGAGGCTCTGCTCACGAGGTCCCATTGTCCCCAACGTAGAGGAGAAACTGTTCTTCCCGTTTTCCTTCTTTCTCTCTCATATCGCCTCCAAGACCAACAGTGCTTGCACGTCTTGTGGAGATAGAACCAGGCCAGATATCTTCAAGGTTTCTTCATCAAAGTTACTCTCCACAGAGCCCTCTTCACCTCGAAGTGGAATCACATTGATTGGTGGCTTGTGTGAAAAGTTACAGCAGATTGATCTTCACTTTCTCTCTCATATCGAGATCTGCACATACAGGATTATCGTCTCTTCCACAGCCTAAACCAGACCAGGTCTCTTCAAGATGTCTTCATGAAAGTTGTTCACGACAACCTCCTCTCCGACCTCCAACTGGAATCACATCAAACGGGTAGTATCTGTTTAGTTTTGATTTTTACTTTCTTTTCCACGTTTTACACATGTATACATGAGTTAGAATTCCTCCTTCTCCTCTTCTATGATTTCTCCCCATGCATACTCCTCCCCACATTTTCCTACTACCCAAGGGGTTTAAAAACCACCCCCTAGGTCTGTTCCCTCCATGCTCCACATCTTTCTTCATTTAAGAATAGCTACTACACTTAACATAGTCTAACAGGGTTTTATTTCTTGTTTTCGTTGTTTTTGGCAGGCACCCAAGCGAAGATCCATGAGCGCTCTTGTCCTCTGACCGGCCGGAGGGCAGGAAGAAGGTCCCAACCATCATTCTCCCATACAGAAGAGAACACGACGGCGGAGGGCGACGTGACACAGAGATGCGTCCAGGCCAACAGACGCGTTATCATTGTCATCGCGGTAGGTAACACTGCCGCGACACCAGGTCCGTCCCTGTTCTCTCTCCATTTCCTAGTGTAGTTAGCCCATGTTATTTTCTTCTCGTTAGGCAATTACCTAGGTGGCGATCACATTCCTTATTTCCATATTATTAGATTTAATATCCTGTTGCGTGTCTTTGGGGTGCACATTCCCCGTGATTACACCTTTTGGCGATCACGGTGGGACCTTCAGTGCTACCCTCGTGGATTTAGTTTGTCTGCTTGCCATGTTAGTCTTTTTGTTCCTTGTTTGTCATTTTAGTGCCCTGTTAGTCTTTTTGTTCTTTGTTTCCTGCCTTTTGTCCCTCGGTTCGTGTCACGGCGTATCTTGGTGACGCGATGGGATCGCAGCACCCGACAAGGACGCGATAGTAGGTAAGCATTTTTCTTCTCATATCTGCCTTATCCTGCTTCTATGAGATCATGCATTCTTGTTCCATGTCTCTGTACCATGTATTGTAGTGTTTTTGGATGTTAGAATCATGTTAGGGTTCGGGTTTTCCTTTTCTTTTCATTTGTAAGTTTTCGGGATCTGTCGCGGCATAGAGAAGGGACGCGACAAGGTCGTGTCAAGGATAAGCGTCTCGTCAATAGGTACGCTTTGTTTGTTAATGTTTTCATCCATGAATCAGTTTCTGGGTGCTTTCTGATCCATGCTGTATTAATTTAGTGATTTTGTGCTTTTATCATCTGTTAGGGTAGTCTGTTTGAGTCTGTGTTTGTGACTTAGTTTGTTCTCGGGTTTCTGTTCATATCGCGGTAGGCCGCCCTGTCGCGATAAGGTCGCGGTGTATACGGTTGCCGCGACTCCGCCCGAGAGTTTGTTTGTCACCCTGTTTGACCTTCATTTGTTTCTCTTGCATGCATTTTCGGCACTTAGGCCATTTGCATACACTATTCATCCCATTTCTTCAGGTTCCCCCTTGGTCGAGTGATCCCTCTCACCTACGAGCACTCGTAGGTTGACTCGGGCCACCTTCCGAGGACCTCCGTAAGTCCTCGTGACCGTACGCACGTTGCAGTTCACCGGGCCGGTTGTACCTGTCGCACCCCTAGTTCAGCCATCTCCCCGTGTGAGTTGTGTCCCCCCCTAGTATCACCGGAGTACTGAGTTCATACCCATTAGGGTCTTCTTTAGCCGAGTGTAATTCAATTAAATCAATCCATTAAAGGTTAAGTGATAACCCTAAAATTCTAATGCATATCATCTTAACTTGGGTGTTTGCTTGAGAACTCCTTTCTCGTCCCCTTTCTGTTGTGATTGTAACTTGTTTTGTACCCCTTATTTGTATCTTAGTGTATCCTTTTATTTCCCTATTTCTCCATCCTCTCATGGCTCCTTTCCACTTCACCTATCCCCAACCCTCTCCTCCTCATGTAGACCCCTTGTCTCATGAGTCTATTCCAAATTCGGCCCAGCCCAAGGCCCATCGGGCCGATGAGAGTGCCCATTCCCGATCTATTATGTCGCAATCTTCTTCTAATGAGGCCGCTGAATTGGAGCGCCTCCTGCTTGAAATGGGCCCTGACCAGGCCCGCGAATTGTTGTCCGCTTTTCCTCTATGATCTTCTTCCAAGACGGGCCCAACAGGCCCACATTATCCTGCTCATTCTAGATCCCCTCACGTTGTCACTCCCGGATCGGGCCACCCTTCTGTTCAGTCCACATCGTTGCAACCGACCCATTATGCTCAATCTGGCCCGGACCTTGACTCTCGACTCCGCTCTCATTCTCAGGCTGCCCCTCGCTATCCACAAGCCACTTCGGCTCAGGACTTCCAATCCGAGTTCGAATCCATGAAGCAGAGCTCAGCAACTTGCGGAGGCAGTTAAAACCAAAACCTTCCTTCAAAGTTAATCTCCCTGATTTCCGTGGTCTCCGGATTCCTCTACCTTCTCAGCTCCCTGTTTATCGCAAATACAATGGAGCCGGAGACCCTTACATCCATCTGAAAGAGTTCCTCTATGAGTCGGTGTCCTATCAACATGATCGCCGCTTATTGGCTTATCTTTTTAGGCGGTCATTAGATGGGTCCGCTCTGGAGTGGTTTTATTCCTTGCCTCCCGATGAAGTTGAAGATTTTGAAGTTGTCAAGGCCATATTCGTGCAGCAATATCAAGACCGGGCCAGGTCCGAGTATTCAATGACCGAGCTGGTGGCTGAGCAGATGAAGCCCGATGAAGATTTTGCAACCTATGCCGACCGGTGGCGTCAAATGTCCACGCATGTCAAGATGCACATCCCGGAAGAGGAGAAAATCAAGCTCATCATTGCCAATGCAACACCCATGTACTGTCACATCCTAGCTATGAACGACATCACATCTATGCAACAGTTATACAGCCGGGCTCGCTTGTTAAAGCCCAACTCATTGACTCTCCCGTGCCATCCTTGTTTGAGGCCCAACAACCAGTTGCACATTCCAAGGCCCCACTTATGAGGGAGTCCAAACCCAGGCCCAAGTTGATGCCATCCACCACCCTATATCTACCCACTCCGCTAATCATTATACACTACTCCTCCACAGAACAACCACCTCGCCCGTGCCACCGCACCACACCCCAATACTCATCCATCTCGACATCCACTTGGCCCAAGCGAGCCCATTATCATCTGTTGCCGGAATCCCTCTCTGATGTCTTCACAGCCCTGATGTCCATCAATGCATTGCAACTCCCTCCAGAAAGCCAAGCTGGGACATGACAGTGCCGATCAGATATTGCCATACCATCGCCATCCAGGGCATACAGTCGCAAACTGCTGCGAATTCTGGGATGTGATCTATGATCTAGAGTACAAGATAGATTGGGCTGAATGCACATACTCATCCTGCATTGTCAAAACAGAGCAAAGCACAAGGCCAGGGGCAGTAGTCCTTTCCACCACAGGCAGCGAAACAGCCGCCCGAGCAACCAACAGCGCAACAAAGACAGCCAGCACAAACATCAAGGCAGTCGTCATCTTCACCAGTTCAAGGCCGACGACACTTCTTTACATATCCTCCAAGTGCACCACCCGCTCCGTCACAACGTCAACAACCCCCTCCACCAACCATTGCTCAGGCTATCACCACCACACCTACAGCATCGCACCCTGATGACAAGCTGTTAGCTCGACCCATTGTGTCGGTGCACTATTAGTCATCTCCACCAACTCCGCAAACCACTAACCCCTCCACTCCTGCCAACCCTCCATCTTTACCCCTCGCCATCATCTCCACCCCACTACCACTTGCACCTGAGCAAGTCATTACCACCACACCAAGGCTCGAGCAAGCTCCGCTCACCTCTGAGCCCAAGCAAGAGTTTCCTACTCCCAAGAGTAAGGCTGCTTCAGCCTCTGAGTTGGAGGAAGAGCTCTCTCAGCACGAGCCTATCCTTGCCACCACCCAGTCGCTTCACATCAAGCCCTTCGCATCCGACGAATCCACCATAGTCACCATACATCCCAATGGAGTGGGTGTGCGTCACCAACAGCATGCCTTGAAATCACTTCCCCTATGCAAGATGGACTGAGTAAAGGTAGCTCAGTTCCGGTCATGTGTTTCGACCCTTACAAACTACATCAGTCGCATGCTGGTCTGTGTCCTTATCTCAGGCACATTCGGGTAGGATGAGCCTTCATTTCCTCATAAGAGCCGATCAAAAAGAATTTCCAGGCCCTAGTGCCAGCCAAGTCTGAAGCGGGGACGGTAGCCATTACGTTGCTTATTGGAAATGCTACCATTTATGCCATCATCACATCTCGCTCAGTTATTTTGCATATGGCTTGTCAAGAGAAGGGGTTCTCTACAAACGTTGTGCTATCTCATGCGGCTGCTAAGGCCATCATGAACCAGCTGTCATTCAAGGGACAAGAAGTCACGCTGCCCGAAGCATCGAAAGCCCTCCTTGCCATGTTTCAACCTGACCAGGGGCACATTGTTATGTCACCAAGAACACTCAAGGTTTTGCCAGAGTCCTTTGCAATTTGCCTCAGCCTGTCAGTCAGTTGGTCGTGGCTAGTGCCACCCATCACACTCCCAGAAGCCTCCCCTCTTCAAAGCAAGGGAGTTGGTCTTCATGCAAGATTGTAGGCCAAGATGCCAAGTTTCAAGCTTATGGTGTCGTGCATCAGTTCCTATGGGTCTGCACTATCTACCTGTCAAAGGAATCCTTCTTAATGAAAATGCCAATTTATGGCGTTCCCCCATGGGTGTCTATAAGGGTGGATATGCAAATGATAGCCAAGGGGCAAGTACGCACACGGCAGTCATGACAACCATAATTGATGAGAGAGCCATGTGGCTGCAGAGGAGAGCGAGGCCATCTGCTGCCTGGTCCCGCTATTTAAGAAGACATGTCAAGGTGAAACTGTCATATCTATCTGTAAGAGCAAAGAAGCTGTGGCGTCACAAGAAGAGATCTGCCAAGAGAAGCAAAGGAGGCTGAGATCAAGATTCTTCAAGAAAAATATCGGTCTCCCTATTTTGTCATCTACTGACCTTGACTTTCGATACTATCATTTTGGTCAATCTGGTTCCCAGAGGAGGCACCCGATCTCCCAATTCTGGACTGGTGCCACATTATTCCCCTCCTACTCCTTAGGGTCTTTGGACCCTCACTTATCTCTTCCTCCTGAGCCACCCGATCACCCTTGGGGTACCCAGGCTCTCTCTCCATATCCAACTGGGTCACCTAACTTCCTTCTTAGTGCTCAGGTTCCCCTTTATTTTTATTCCACCAGAGCCTCCTAATTATAGGTCAGGTCCACCACTCTCCAGGAGATCTGATTCCCCTCCTTCCACTCCCCTCTGATCCTCCATATCCTCCACCCTCCATTCTACAGTTCCTTCCTCTAACCCCTCCTGATCTCGGGTCCGACCCGATTCCTCCCTCACTACCTATTCGGGGTCCGACCCTTTCTCTCACTGTTCCAGAGGTTTCAGTCCTCACTAATATTTTTTTCCTTCTTTGTAAATCCTTTTGTTAGAGGGTTCTTATCCCTCATATTCTTGTAGCGTCATGTCTCCTTCTTGTTTGTGTTGAGTTGGCTCCAATTCTTGCAGACCCCTACTTTTCACAGTTTCCTGCAAATGAGCTAATCAAAATCAACCAAAATCAAAGTTCAAAGACTAACGCAGGCTGTTCTATCAATAAAGGGGTCGCATTGCGCACCAGATAACCATGCAAATATTTCTTTAAACACCAAACATCAAAGAGAGTCATCTTAGTTCACAGCAAGAGTGGTCGAGTCGGTCTTAGGTTTATTTGCTTCTACAGCACTCAAGCTAGAGATTGCTCCGTGCTAGGGAACTGACATTCATTCCCTGTCATTAAAGGTCACCTTAAGCACAGATCATCACACACTCACATGGCAACCTTGGTCGGTTCCTCTCGCAAACACAGTTGCTACTTAGGCCATACTTAGGAGGTGCAAAAGCTATTCTCTTCTTTACTCGGTCAAAGTGCAGGGACAAAAGGGCTATTTGGGCAAGGCAACCAACCTAAGCACATCTCGATGAGAGGAAGTCTCAAATAGGGACGGTCAATTAAGTCTGCAAAAGAAAAGAAAAAAAAATGAAAAATGAAAAAAAGAAGAGAAAAAGAAAGACAAATAAATAGAAAATGAGAATAGGGGCATGGCAAAGAGTGGCAGTACAGTTCTCCGCGGGACGCCCTTGAGCCCAGTCGTACGCATGCCCCAAACAAGAAACAGGCACAATAAAGTGACCAAAAGACCGTTCTCAACAGATTGAATCTCTAAGAGGTGTGTCGTGGAAGGAAGGTAAACTTGATTTGTCCTTTAAAACTTGCACTGGACTTATCCCCAAACTTTCTTCTCTTTCTCTCTAAAGGACTGGATCGTTTCCCGGGTATGGCCTTTGTAGTGGCATCGCAAGCTAGGGGCAATCATCTACAGGACGCCACCATCCTAATGCACATCCGATCTTTTGGTGGTCTTTAGTGAAAGATGAATGAATGGGGACCCCTTGACAGTAGTTGGATCTTGCTTTAGTGCTGTAGTAGCAACGGTGTGTGCCTTCCGTCTCATGTGTCCTTTTTTAGGAAGGGCTAACGTCGACTTCAGGCGTTTTATTGCCAACAAATAAAAAAAAACAAATATTTTCAAAAATACAAAAAAATAGATATTGCAAAAAATATAAAAAATCAAATAATTTCAAAAGTCCAAAAAAAAATCAAATGTTTTCAACTAAAAATAACAAAAATGAGCAGATCTAATCATACATGCTAAGTGTGCAGGTACATTGGCTCCCAAGCATTGATCGCTCAGATCTCCATACTTCTTCATTACTTTTGTCTGAGTCTTGCTCACATCATCTTACGATCTGTCTCTCCTCCTCAGTTCCACCCATGATTTGAATTTCAAAATCATTATCCCACCAAGTCATTCCCAAGTCCCATACATATCTCCCTCAATGGCTCCATGAGAGGACTCTCTATGTGTGAACCTGGTTGTTCTTCAGTACTTTGTTTCAATCATGTGGATGACTGAGTTGTTTATGCTTGTTGTTGTTAGCTTGTTTAGTGCTTTGTTTATTGCTTCATTTACACAAAAAAAAAATCAGAAAAAGCAAAACCCAAAAAAATGGCGAGTTCTGCGCTCCACAGGTAAGTCAGGTAAGTATCCCTATCCCTTCTCCCTTGCATTACTATATGGTACTTATGCTACTATATTATCTCAAGGACCGGCTAGTTTTTAATGTGTTTTGGGATCTGAGTTCCCCTTCAACAAAAACAATGATGATCTAGGTGCACATTGCTAACCGCTGGATAGGCCGTTGAGTTAAATAAGTTTGGGGACGATAGATTCGGCCTATACTGCGGTTGCAGGTAGTCTCTTGACCCATTCTTATTCAGTTTAACAATATTATCCTTGAGTATTTTCTATGTTCTCTGTTCGTTGCATATTGATTTGATGATTTCTTTTAGTTTAGCCCAGCATGCATCATGTAGGACTTTGAGCTTCATGCCTCATGATTGTCAAAGGTTGTTTCCCTTGGTGATCAATCAAGCTTAAGTTTCTTGAACAAGAAATCATATTCCACTCACAATTTGAAGGTCTTCTTTGAACTAGTCCCTTGGTCTAGTTGGCCAGTATGACTTCTGTCTGGAATTTACTCCCTCCATTCATCTAAATCAGCTTAAATATCCCCCTGATCCGTCTTGGTTGCGAACCGCTCCCAGGCCTTGAGTCATCGTGACCCGCCTGGCACGCACATGTCCTCCCAAGATGAAACCTGCAGTCCAATTGGCTACGGTAACTCTTAATCAAGAGGTTGATCATCCTTCTTTTGCTTTCCTTTTTGTCGTTCCAGACAGGAGCCGTCCGTGCTCGTTCTTCCTTGAGGTTAGTTTAGAGTCTTCCAGAGAATTTCTATAGCTTATTGGTTGTGACGGGTGTCTCTTTTACCTTGATGCCCACTTTTCAGTCCACTCTTCTTCATCCTCGCTCAATTCCATTTCATTACACTTCGCTCTCTTTCCGCTTAACTCCCTTGCAAAGTGGGCATCAAGGAGGGGCAATCTGTAGACACCTATTTTTGGCCTATAAGTTGGGCATATTTCTTGTTCATATCATTGATGTCCCAAATTGATCATCACTTAGAGTCCTTCGTCACTACAGAAAACGCCAAATAGAGACCGATTAGAGACCGAAATTTTCGGTCCCTATTCGGTCCCCAAAATAGGGCCGAATAGAGACTGAAAATTTCAGAGGTTTAATTTTAACAGTTAACTTAGTTAACTTAGTTTAACTTTAATTTGGGTTGATCGACGCACAATTTCTTGTTAAGCGAGTTAGTTAGTTAAAAAGGGAGACTTAGGTAGGTTTGGGGGTTCAAAAATTAAAAATACTCATCCGATTGGCCTCCGGTTTGTTCCAGAACGTTGAGGCGATGAGTGTGACTTGTAAAAACCAACGAGTTCAATTCGGACTCCCGGTTTGAGCTCGACGCTCAAAGTCACAATAAACAAGTTAGTTTAGTTTAGAAATGAAAAACTTAGGTTTGTGGGTCCAAAATTAAAAATACTCATCCGATTGGCCTCCGGTTTGTTCCAGAACGGTCGGGGCGATGAGGTGTGACTTCTGGAAACCGACGGAGTTCAATTCGGACTCCCGGTTTGAGCTCGACGCTCAAAGTCACAATAAACAAGTTAGTTTAGTTTAGAAATGAAAAACTTAGGT
The DNA here is from genome assembly GCA_014218235.1 of Colocasia esculenta. NCBI lineage: Eukaryota > Viridiplantae > Streptophyta > Magnoliopsida > Alismatales > Araceae > Colocasia > Colocasia esculenta. Next base: position 23,182 of record JACBKR010001420.1, on the reverse strand, counting down.
TTGTGGGTCAAAATTAAAAATACTCATCCGATTGGCCTCCGGTTTGTTCCAGAACGGTCGGGGCGATGAGTGTGACTTCTGGAAACCGACGGAGTTCAATTCGGACTCCCGTTTTGAGCTCGACACTCAAAGTCACAATAAACAAGTTTGTTTAGTTAGAAATAAAAAACTTAGGTTTGTGGGTCCAAAATTAAAATACTCATCCGATGGCCTCCGGTTTGTTCCAGAACGGTCGGGGCGATGAGTGTGACTTCTGGAAACCGACAGAGTTCAATTCGGACTCCGGTTTGAGCTCGACTCTCAAGTCACAATAAACAAGTTAGTTTAGTTTAGAAATGAAAAATTAGGTTTTGTGGTCCAAAATTAAAAATACTCATCCGATGGCCTCCGGTTTGTTCCAGAACGGTCCGGGTGATGAGTGTGACTTCTGGAAACCGACGGAGTTCAATTCGGACTCCCGGTTTGAGCTCGACGCTCAAAGTCACAATAAACAAGTTTGTTTAGTTTAGAAATAAAAAACTTAGGTTTGTGGGTCCAAAATTAAAAATACTCATCCGATTGGCCTCCGGTTTGTTCCAGAACGGTCGGGGCGATGAGTGTGACTTCTGAAACCGACGGAGTTCAATTCGGACTCCCGGTTTGAGCTCGACGCTCAAAGTCACAATAAACAAGTTAGTTTAGTTTAGAAATAAAAAACTTAGGTTTGTTGGTCCAAAATTAAAATACTCATCGATTGGCCTCCGGTTTGTTCCAGAACGGTCGGGGCGATGAGTGTGACTTCTGGAAAACGACGGAGTTCAATTCGGACTCCCGGTTTGAGCTCGATGCTCAAAGTCACAATAAACAAGTTTGTTTAGTTTAGAAATAAAAAACTTAGCTTTCTGGGTTAAAAATTAAAAATATCTCATCCATTGGCCTCCGGTTTGTTTCCATAACGGTCGGGGCGATGAGTGTGACTTCTAGAAAAAGACGGAGTTCAATTCGGACTCCCGGTTTGAGCTCGACTCTCAAGTCACAATAAACAAGTTAGTTTAGTTTAGAAATGAAAAACATAGGTTTGGGGTCAAAAATTAAAAATACTATCCGATTGGCCTCCGGTTGTTCCAGAACGGTCGGGGTGAGAGTGTGACTTCTGGAAATCGACGGAGTTCAATTCGGACTCCCAGTTTGAGCTCGACGCTCAAAGTCACAATAAACAAGTTTGTTTAGTTTAGAAATGAAAAACTTAGGTTTGTGGGTCCAAAATTAAAATACTCATCCGATTGGCCTCCGGTTGTTCCAGAACGGTGGGGTGATGAGTGTGTGACTTCTGGAAATCGATGGAGTTCAATTCGGACTCCCAGTTTGAGCTCGACGCTCAAAGTCACAAAAACAAGTTTGTTTAGTTTAGAAATGAAAAACTTAGGTTTGTGGGTCCAAAATTAAAAATACTCATCCAATTGGCCTCCGGTTTGTTCCAGAACGGTCGGGGCGATGAGTGTGACTTCTGGTAACCGACGGAGTTCAATTCGAACTCCCAGTTTGAGCTCGACGCTCAAAGTCACAATAAACAAGTTAGTTTAGTTTAGAAATGAAAAACTTAGGTTTGTGGGTCCAAAATTAAAAATACTCATCCGATTGGCCTCCGGTTGTTCCAGAACGGTCGGGGCGATGAGTGTGACTTCTGGAAACCGACGGAGTTGAATTCGGACTCCCAGTTTGAGCTCGACGCTCAAAGTCACATAAACAAGTTAGTTTAGTTTAGAAATGAAAAACTTAGGTTTGTGGGTCCAAAATTAAATATTCATCCGATTGGCCTCCGGTTTGTTCTAGAACGGTCGGGGCGTTGAGTGTGACTTCTGGAAACCGACGGAGTTCAATTCGGACTCCCGGTTTGAGCTCGATGTTCAAAGTCACAATAAACAAGTTAGTTTAGTTTAGAAATAAAAAACTTAGATTTGTGGTTCCAAAATTAAAAATACTCATCCGATTGGCCTCGGTTTGTTCCAGAACGGTCGGGGCGATGAGTGTGACTTCTGGAAACCGACGGAGTTCAATTCGGACTCCCGGTTTGAGCTCGACGCTCAAAGTCACAATAAACAAGTTAGTTTAGTTTAGAAATGAAAAACATAGGTTTGGGGTCCAAAATTAAAAATATTCATCCGATTGGCCTCCGGTTTGTTCCAGAATGGTCGGGGCGTTGAGTGTGACTTCTGGAAACCGACGGAGTTCAATTCGGATTCCCGGTTTGAGCTCGATGCTCAAAGTCACAATAAACAAGTTAGTTTAGTTTAGAAATAAAAAACTTAGGTTTGTGGGTCCAAAATTAAAATACTCATCCGATTGGCCTCCGGTTTGTTCCAGAACGGTCAGGGCGATGAGTGTGACTTCTGGAAACCGACGGAGTTCAATTCGGACTCCCGGTTTGAGCTCGACGCTCAAAGTCACAATAAACAAGTTAGTTTAGTTTAGAAATGAAAAACTTAGGTTTGTGGGTCCAAATTAAAACTATCATCCGATTGGCCTCCGGTTTGTTCCAGAATGGTCGGGGCGTTGAGTGTGACTTCTGGAAACCGACGGAGTTCAATTCGGAACTCCCGGTTTGAGCTCGAGCTCAAAGTCACAATAAACAAGTTAGTTTAGTTTAGAAATAAAAAACTTAGGTTTGTGGGTCCAAAATTAAAAATACTCATCCGATTGGCCTCCTGTTTGTTCCAGAACGGTCAGGAGATGAGTGTGACTTCTGGAAACCGACGGAGTACAATTCGGACTCCCGGTTTGAGCTCGACGCTCAAGTCACAATAAACAAGTTAGTTTAGTTTAGAAATGAAAAAATTAGGTTGTGGGTCCAAAATTAAAAATATTCATCCGATTGGCCTCCGGTTTGTTCCAGAACGGTCGGGGCGATGAGTGTGACTTCTGGAAACCGACGGAGTTCAATTCGGACTCCCGGTTTGAGCTCGACGCTCAAAGTCACAATAAACAAGTTAGTTTAGTTTAGAAATGAAAAACTTAGGTTTGTGGGTCCAAAATTAAAAATACTCATCCGATTGGCCTTCGATTTGTTCCAGAACGGTCAGGGCGATGAGTGTGACTTCTGGAAACCGACGGAGTTCAATTCGGACTCCCGGTTTGAGCTCGACGTTCAAAGTCACAATAAACAAGTTAGTTTAGTTTAGAAATAAAAAACTTAGGTTTGTGGGTCCAAAATTAAAAAACTCATCCGATTGGCCTCCGGTTTGTTCCAGAACAGTCGGGGCGAGAGTGTGACTTCTGGAAACCGACGGAGTTCAATTCGGACTCACGGTTTGAGCTCGACGCTCAAAGTCACAATAAACAAGTTTGTTTAGTTTAGAAATAAAAAACTTAGGTTTGTGGGTCAAAATTAAAAATACTCATCCCATTGGCCTCCGGTTTGTTCCAGAACGGTAGGGGCGATGAGTGTGACTTCTAGAAAAAGACGGAGTTCAATTCGGACTCCCGGTTTGAGCTCGACTCTCAAAGTCACAATAAACAAGTTAGTTTAGTTTAGAAATGAAAAAATAGGTTTGTGGGTCAAAAATTAAAAATACTCATCCGATTGGCCTCCGGTTTGTTCCAGATCGGTCGGGGTGATGAGTGTGACTTCTGGAAACCGACGGAGTTCAATTCGGACTCCCGGTTTGAGCTCGACGCTCATAGTCACAATAAACAAGTTTGTTTAGTTTAGAAATGAAAAACTTAGGTTTGTGGGTCCAAAATTAAAAATACTCATCCGATTGGCCTCCGGTTTGTTCCAGATGGTCGGGGCGATGAGTGTGACTTTTGGAAACCGACGGAGTTCAATTCGGACTCCCGGTTTGAGCTCGACGCTCAAAGTCACAATAAACAAGTTAGTTTAGTTTAGAAATAAAAAACTTAGGTTTGTGGGTCCAAAATTAAAAAACTCATCCGATTGGCCTCCGGTTTGTTCCAGAACGGTCGGGGCGATGAGTGTGACTTCTGAAAACCGACGGAGTTCAATTCGGACTCCCGGTTTGAGCTCGACGCTCAAAGTCACAATAAACAAGTTAGTTTAGTTTAGAAATGAAAAACTTAGGTTTGTGGGTCCAAAATTAAAATAATCATCCGATTGGCCTCCGGTTTGTTCCAGAACGGTCGGGGCTGAGGTGTGACTTTTGGAAACCGACGAGTTCAATTCGGACTCCCGGTTTGAGCTCGACGCTCAAAGTCACAATAAACAAGTTAGTTTAGTTAAGAAATGAAAAACTTAGGTTTGTGGGTCCAAAATTAAAAATAACTCATCCGATTGGCCTCCGGTTTGTTCCAGAACGGTCGGGGCGATGAGTGTGACTTCTGGAAACCGACGGAGTTCAATTCGGACTCCCGTTTTGAGCTCGACGCTCAAAGTCACAATAAACAAGTTAGTTTAGTTTAGAAATAAAAACTTAGGTTTGTGGTCCAAAATTAAAAATACTCATCCGATTGGCCTCCGGTTTGTTCCAGAACGGTCGGGGTGATGAGTGTGACTTCTGAAAATCGACGGAGTTCAATTCGGACTCCCGGTTTGAGCTCGACGCTCAAAGTCACAATACAATGTTTTAGTTTAGAAATGAAAAACTGTGTGACAAAAAATATAGTGCGATCAAAATATTAACCGAAAGTGATTGAATAAAAATCTATGAAATTAAAAAATTTATTGCTTATAATAGTATTTTATTTATGCTTTAATTAAGTTAATGCTTAGTATTAATTTAACTTATTATTGTTATATATGTATTGTAGGTTCCTCCATCGGGTGGAGTGGAGGAGACGAGCACGAGGATGAAGACGAGGACGAGGATTCTTGATTTTCATTTCATTATCATTATTGTTGTAGACATTTTTATTATTGTTGTTGGCATTTTATTATTGTGATGTTGTGGATATTTTATTATTAGTGGGATTATTTTTATTATGTTGATGTGTGTGTTGTGGACATTTATTATTGTTGTGGATAATTTTATTATTGTGTGGATATGTTTATATATTGTTGTGTTTTGTAGATATTTTTCTTGTGGATAATTTTGTTTGTTGTGGATAGTGTTATTTTTTTAAAGCGGTTATTTTTCCTAAAAATATATATATTTTTAAAAAAATATTTTAAAATAGAGACCGTTAGTGACTGATTAATCAGTCCCTTTCGGTCCCTAAATAGGGACCGAATTAGTTCGGTCCCTATTCGGTCCTAAATAGGGACCGAATAGGGACTGAATTAAATCGGTCCCTAATAGAGACCGATTATATCAAATAGGGACCGAATAAGGGACTGATGGATTCGTCCCTATTAGGGACCGAATATATCGTTCCCTATTCGGTCCCCAAAATAGGGACCGAATAGTGGGGACCGAATGGGACTGATATAATCGGTCTCTATTAGGGACCGATTTCATTCGGTCCCTATTCGGTCCAGGGACCGAATAAGCCAGTCCCTATTCGGTCCCTATTTTAGGGACCGAATGAAATCGGTCACAGATTGTGACCAGAAATTCCTCACCGACAAATTCGGTCTCTATTCGGTCACTATTCTTCTCTAAGATGTTTAGGGACCGAATAGAGACCGAATCTTTCGGTCTCTATTTCCGTTTTTTTCTTGTAGTGTTCTCTGGACCATCATGAGCCCATTCACCCTTAATTACAAGTCCATTCTTAAGCCCAGGCCAAGATCCACTTGAAACATCAAAACTGTGCAATCGCCCAATCCTGTGAACATGCCTTCACTTTGAGGAGCTCATAACATCCTCATTTCTAATCCAAATCTGGCATATCATACTATCATTTATTAGCCCTCTGAGTTTAGAATCCAACGCAATAAACGTCTCATCAATCCGATATCTCTGTAGAGAGTTATGGCCCGTTTCATGGGACCTACGTGGACTGTCTTATAGTCGCAACCTGGTGCATGGTCGCGACAAGAATGCGGCCCCACGATCCGACGCGACAGCGCCATGCACGTAAACACGTTTTTACGTGATTTTCGGCCTCTCCTTCCATCCTAGAGCCTATCTAAAGTCTCTTTGAGTTGGATTATGACCCAAACCTCCTATCCTCATCCCTAGGGAGCCCCCAAGTCCATCCAAACTCTAGATAGACTCTAGAACACCCCCACAACTTGGACTCTCTCTCTAACTTGGGATTGGACTCTATCTCTCTCTTCAACACATCCTAGGACTGTCTAGGGGATAGAGGAAGGCTACCACTACGAGGAGAGGTCCCTGGAGGCTCTGCTCATGAGGTCACATCGTCCCCAACGCAGAGGAGAAACTGTTCTTCCCGTTTTCCTTCTTTCTCTCTCATATTGCCTCCAGGACCGGCAGTGCTTGCACGTCTTGTGGAGATCGAACCAGCTAGATCTCTTCGAGGTTTCTTCATCAAAGTTACTCTCCAAGAGCTCTCTTCAACCTCGAAGTGGAATCATGTCGATTGGTGGCTTGTGCGAAATGTTACAGTAGATTGATCTTCACTTTCTCTCTCATATTGAGATCTGCACATGCGGGATTATCGTCTCTTCCACAGCCAAACCAGGCAGGTCTCTTCAAGATGTCTTCATGAAAGTGTTCACGACAACTCCTCTCCGACCTCCAACTGGAATCACATCAAACGGGGCAGTATCTGTTTAGTTTTGATTTTTACTTTCTTTTCCACTTTACACATGTATACATGAGTTAGAATTCCTCCTTCTCCTCTTCCATGATTTCTCCCCATGCATATTCCTCCCCACGTTTTCCTATTACCCAAGGGGTTTAAAAACCACCCCCAGGTCTTTCCCCTCCATGCTCCACATCTTTCTTCCATTTAAGAATAGCTACTACATTTAACATAGTCTAACAGGGTTTTATTTATTTCTTGTTTTCGTTGTTTTGGCAGGCAGCACCCAAGCGAAGATCCACGAGCGGCTCTTGTCCTCTGGCCGGCCGGAGGGTAGGAAGAAGGTCCCAACCATCATTCTCCCGTACAAAGAGAACGCGACAACAGCAGAGGGCAACGCGACACAAAGACGCGTCCAGGCCAACAGACGCGTTATCATTGTCATCGCGGTAGGTAACACTGCCGCGACACCAGGTCCGTCCTGTTCTCTCTCCTTTTCCTAGTGTAGATAGCCCATGTTATTTTCTTCTCGTTAGGCATTACCTAGGTGGCGATCACATCCTTATTTCCATATTATTAGATTTAATATCCTGTTGCGTGTCTTTGGGGTGCACATTCCTCGTGATTACAGTCGCAACAGGGCTAACCGACGCGTTCAGGTAGTCAGGTCGCGACGGGCTTGAAGGCCGCATCAGGTCGCGACCCTTAGGGCTGACGCGTTAAAGTCATCGCGACCCCCACGCATGTCGCGTTCAGTCGAACCGGCACTGGGGTTAACCGGTGGGCAAGTCGCAACGAATCCTGGTGTCGCGACCCCCTCTGAGGTCACGGCGGATCGGGCCGTCGTGATCTCAGGGAGTGGCCAGAGTCCAGAAAAGAGGTATCTGCCCTTTTTCCAGGTGGGTCTACATGATATAGGACTATTCAAAATTCGTTATAAAATCACACAATGATCCAAAGCGCATGAAACTAATTTCAAACGAGAGTAGTCATGAAGAACTATCAACATGCATGATTAATTCAAAAAAGACAAGGTTTAGGCATGCTTTGATTAGGTTATATTTCAGTGACCTAAACATGCACAGTCAAGGTTCAACGAATTAATTAGCAATGGATACATGATCAAAATTAGGGAAAATAGTGGCGTTCGAAAGCTAACATGATGTAGTATTTATGAGAATTTTCTCACGATATGGGATCATGTATGCACAAGGTTTGAAAACAAACATGAAGGGTCGGGTACAAGGAATTGACATGGATTCAAAGAATTAATTCTCCCTCATGAGAGATCGAAATAGAGCGAAACTAGAGGGCTTTTACACGGGATCATGAAGTCTTCCTAGGGTAAATTTTACATGAGTTTGGCTTGAGGGATTGACTACCTTTTTTGCGGAGTAAAGAAATCCCTAGTTGGTGACGAAAAAATGAAGAAGAAATCCCTTGTTCTAGCTCCTCTCCTCCTTGCCTCTTCGTCCTCAGCCCTTCTCCTTCATTTCCCAAGTCTCCAGCAACGATCTAGGGTTTGCTAGGGCCGAAATAGTGGAGTTTTAATGTCTAATAGAGTCTTAAATGCTTAAAACTCCTCTTCTCTTCTAAATTCTGAAAATAGATAGTTATCTTCTATTTTCCTATTAATTATTCACCTAATTAGGATGAGGATGAGGCCTAATCTCATGGCCAAGGGTTAGGATAGGCTAGGGTTCTTGTTTTAGGATAAATACAAGTTATTTAGATTTATCCTAACCTTTTATTATTTAATTAATTAAATCCGAATTTGGGATAATTCTTTCCCATCCCATGATGGGCTCCACTTTATTAGGCCCATTATTTTGTATTTGAGCCATTTACACAACCCACTTTATTAGACCCATTATTTTGTATTTGAGCCATTTCACAACCCATTAGGGTTTAAACTTAATGGGCTTGCTTAAATTCTCTTTTTTTCACTTATTTCTCATTTATTCTAATTAATATATTTACTCATTTATTTAAAATAAACATTTTAGTTTATTTGGATTTTAAAAATCAAGGTGCTACATCATCAATTAGAGTGGTCCGAATTGAAGAAGCTCGTTCCACAGATGTTCCAGCACTGCCACAACGAAGTTTAGCAACACCAGCCAAGGAGAATGTGTTACCGGAGATGACATCGACGACATCACTAGAGGTACTCGATCCGATCTTCGAGGACGAAGATCTTTTTAAAGAGGGGGAGGTGTGAGACCCCCGAATTTTTGATCATTTTAATATCCTATGTATGTGATGTTTACTTGTTATTATATATAGTGTGTGTGTATTAATTTTGTGCATACAATATTTATTAAGTACTCATGTGCAAATGTATGCATATATGTATATGTATATTATTTCTGTGGATATAGAAATTAGCTAATTTGTACATATTATTCTTATTTAAAACATATGCATCTTGTATTTCAGTAATATTGTGCATATATATGTAATTATTGCTAACATCTTGTAGATATATATATGAGTTTATTTCGATACATGTAATAAATTAAATGTGCATGTAGCATTTGATTATTATGTGCAATTATGTTGTGTGTATATATATATATCTTATATATATATATATATATAATATATATATATATATATATATTATATATATATATATATGTTTTCTTGTGCATATGATGTCTATCTATTTTCTGTACAAATTAAATTGTTTATAGTATTTTGTACTTAAATAATACTGTGTATGTGTATGTATCTATATAGTGTATGCATGTGTAATTATTTCTATTTTCTGGCCGAAATGACAGTTACGTCAACAACAACTGACGTTGATTGCATGTTGACGGCAACATGCATGTCATTGACTGGAGGTAGACGTCCAGATCGATGGACGTTGACCCATTGTGAACGGCAGCATTTTGGTCGTTTATTTCCCAAGTTTTGCTACGATTTTAGATTTGGTAACGCCCGCGTTTCCTCCGGTTCTAGATTAGGAATCCTAGCTCTATTGGTAGGAGACCTATCCTAATGCGTACTGCGACCCCTTAGCTTATATAAATCACCCTATTTCGGTCGGATTAAGCCTTTTGGGCCTTTGTGAAACCCTAGAACCCTTTGTGGAGAAAACTCGATCTTTGGAGAGCTGGATCCGGCGACTGGAGAAGTCTTCTTAATTCTACAATGACTGGAGGGTAAACCAAGCATCAAGGAATCATCCCCGACTCCAAGAATTGAAGCACATCGAGGGGAAGTGTTGGCCCTTTTGGTACGGCAGCAAACTAATCTAGAGGGGGTGAATAGGTTTTCTGAAATCTGAAACATAACTTAAACACAGAAAATTATCACTTGAAAGTTTGGTTAGTTTAGTGTGATAAAGAGTAGCAGTGCGGAAGCAAATAAACAATCACACAAAGGACACCGGAGATTTATCCTGGTTCGGCCCTTCCACATGGAAGTCCTACGTCCAGTCCCAAGCAACCTCTTGGGATTTCCTAACCAAGGAACAGTCCCCCTCAAGGACACTACAATACCCAGCACCCCAGCTGCTTCTTCTCTTTCCCGGGCAAGAAGGCAGCCCACTTCTTTTCTAGGTACAAACCCCAGTGCGGTTCTGCTAGACACAAACCCCTAGCTGGGTTACACACTGTATACAGTCCTACAGCTGGACATAAATCTTTCTTAGAAAAGAAAGATCAAACTGAGAGCTATTACAAGATGAACACTCAGGACTTAACTCACAGTCACAGACTCTCCCCTAAGATTACAATGAGCACAGGGAGAAAAAATGAAGAGAGAAGAAAGGAAGCTTGAAAGCTCGAATGCTTCAAATGCTTGAACACTTCTTCTTGGGCTCAGGCTCTTTCTCCCTTTCTTTGAATGTATGTGGCGTTGAGGTTCCTCACTTGGATGTACACTCCTTCAAAGATATTCAGGAAGGCTCTTCCTCTTTCTCTTCAGCCATGCTTCATCTTTTATATGAGAGGCTTTTGAAAAGGATCCGTTGAAGAGATCCGTTGAGTTCTACCTGTTGCTCATCTCTTGTCTTGATCACTCTTTGTGGTCTTTCGAGGTCTGTGAGCATGAAAGAAAGTGTTAGCATAAAAGAGTGTTTACATGAAAACTGTGCATGCTACTCTGTTTCTTTAATCATGCTAAAACTGATAAGTCATATCTTTTTCTGACAGAACTGAGAAATTACGCATGCAGCTTTTTGTCAGAAGATATTTGACTTTTCATTTAGGCGCCAAAAACCCTTAAACATACAAGAGAAGTCGATGTGAATATGACTCATAAAACCGTTGTTTATTTATAAGCAAATCGATGCAGGATTATGAACAAATCGATGATCATTTATAACTAAGTTAATCTGAATGGAAATCGTTATGACAAAATAAGCAAATCGATGTGATCAATAAAGAAATCGATGTGATCACTTATGAAATCGTTATGAGATCAATTTCTTATCAAATCGTTGCGAAGGCAAATCGATGTAAGGGTAAATCGTTGCACTTACTTATCAAATCGTTATGAGCCTTAGCAAATCGTTATGGAAGGCAAATCGATGTGAGGGCAAATCGTTGCACTCACTTATCAAATCGTTATGAGCCTTAGCGAATCGTTATGGAAGGAAAATCGATGTGAGGGCAAATTGTTGCACTCACTTATCAAATTGTTATGAGCCTTAGCGAATCGTTATGGAAGGCAAATCGATGTGAGGGCAAATCGTTGCTCTCACTTATCAAATCGTTATGAGCCTTAGCGAATCGTTATGAGCCTTAACGAATCGTTATGAACCTTATTCAATTAAAATCAAATCGTTGTAGCGCTTATTATTTGGCACTTAATCTGAAATCGATGTATATGGATTAAACATCGATTTTATCATTCTAGTGTGCCTTATTGCATCAATGTGAGACTTAGCATTTTGCTATGAGATTGATGCAACACAGATGAAACAAAATATTCATTTAAGTTACATCATAAATTTTATTAGTACCAAAAAAAATATGAAGGTAATAAAGAGTGGTTCAACAATCTCCTCCTTTTTGGTGATGACAAAATTTATGCGAATTTTCTGACAAAATATAGGAAGCAAAGAAAGGTGTAGAAAATACATAGAACATACAAACTCTCCCACTTTTTGTCATTAACCAAAAAGGAAGGATCTTACCATGCATTTTCTTCCCTTTGAGAAAATTTTTTACCAATGAGGGGTTCAACAATAATAGATATTTATTGAATAACACCTCCTTAGTGAAGGCTCCCCTGAATGAGACTCCCCTTGAGTGAGGGACTCTACTTATGCCTTGAGCATCCTTTCTTCCTGATGCTCCAAGGCTATCCTGCAATCAACTTATTCAGATGTAGGTACCCAAATCTTTTTGGGTCTTTGATGGTTAGATGCATAAAAGTATCCTTTCGGAATCCAAACTAAGTGCTTTGTTTGCAGGTGTTTACAGTGTGTCCTAGTTTATTGCAATGAGAACATCAATGAATATAGATTGTTTTGTGTTCTTATTTTCTTTGTGTTGAGTTTTTAGAACATGATTTATGTAACTTTTTCTTTTACAGGGACCTTTTTCTGAGGTATCTTGGTTTCTTTTACAAATTTGGTAATGGATATTTTTCAGGAATTATGCCTTGTTTTCCCTTTTCTGGAGGTGTAACCAAGACCTTGCTTGTTTCTTCCAGATTTAGACCCTTTTAAACATACAGCAAGAGTTTTTTCCTATAGTTATTTTCTAACTGATTCTTTTAAATATAGATTCTCATCAGCTAGAGTTTTCAACTTTTCTACTAACTCTAATTTCTCATTATTCTTGCTTTTCAAGTTTTCATTTAAAAGTTAATTTTATCTTTATATTCTTTTAATTGTTCTTCTAGTTGCTCCTTTCTGATTTAAGATCAGAATTAGTGTTTTCTAAACAGGTAAGGTTGTTCTTGAGATTTTTTAGTTCTTTTACAACAACCTTATGCTTATTATACAGTTCATTAAAGACTTCTTCTAAGTCTTCGGACTCTGACCTTGAATTTGTGCAAGAGTTAAAGGAAGGTTCAGAGTGTACCTCATTTAGTCCCACCATGAGGGCTAGATTTACCTACTCCTTTTCGGAATCTGAGCTTGATGATTCTAAGTTTGTGACCTCATCATTTTCCCAAGCAGCCACCATGGCTCTTCTTTTAAATTTCTTGTGCTGCTTCTTGGGTTTCTCAGTTTGACCAGTCTTCTTGAGTATTGGACAATCTGGTCTCAGATGTCCAGGTTTTCTGCATTCATAGCAGACTGATTCTTTCTCTTTTCTGTCTTTCTTTTGAATCCTTTTCGATCCATTTTTCTTCTTCTTGAAAATTTTCTAAAGCTTGGACAGAACTTCATCTATGTCACTGTCTTCAGAATCTGTATTTTTAGAGCTGGAAGAAGAAGAAGTGGAAGGAGCAGCTACAACCTTAAGAGCATTAGTACTTTCTTCTTAGATGAGCTTTCAGACAATCGCTCCATATTTATTTCATGTGCCATGAGAGAACCTATTAAATTATCATCGACAATTTGGTTAAATCATGGGCCTCTTCAATAGCAGTTACTTTAGGTGTCCATGAAATAGTTAAGGACCTAAGTATTTTTCTAACAGTTTCCTCATCAGAAAGATTTTTACCAAGAGAGCTTAGACCAACTACTATACTTGAAAATCTATTATACATTTGAGTGTATTTTTCGTTTGGAAGCATTTTAAATTGCTCATATTGTGAGACAATAATATCTATCCTAGTTTGTTTTACTTTATCTGTTCCTTCATAAATATCTGCAGTTTATCCCATATTTCTTTAGCTGATTTACATGCAGATACTCTACTAAATTCTCTTTTGGATAAAGCACAACATAGTAGTTCTTAGCTTTAAAGTTTAAAGATATTTACTTTTATCTACTGCTGTAATGGCAGTAGTGCCTAGAATAGGAACAATAACATAATCACCTACCTCGATTACCTACACAGATCAAGTCTGTGCCTCGAATGAGCATTCCATTCTCATCTTCCAATATTGGTAGTCCTCTCCATCAATGAATGGAGGTCTGGTGACTGATTGACCTTCAGCATATCCTTGAGCTACCATAGATCTTTACTCTAAGATCGTTAGATCTTCTTGATTGATCAGAGAACCTTGCTCTGATACCACTGTTGCCCTTTTGGTACGGCATCAAACTAACCTAGAGGGGGGTGAATAGGTTTTCTGAAATCTGAAACAGAAACCTAAACATAGAAAATTATCACTTGAAAGTTTGGTTAGTTTAGTGTGATAAAGAGTAGCAGTGCGGAAGTAAATAAATAATCACACAAAGGACACAGGAGATTTATCCTGGTTCGGACCTTCCCACATAGAAGTCCTACGTCTAGTCCCAAGCAACCTCTTGGGATTTCACTAACCAAGGGTACAGTCCCCCTCAAGACACTACAATACTCAGCACCCCAGCTGGTCTTCTTCTCTTTCCCGGGCAAGAAGGCAGCCCACTTCTTTTCTAGGTTTAGAAGCAAACCTACTGGTACAAACCCTTGCGGTTCTGCTAGACACAAACCCCTAGCTGGGTTACACACTGTATACAGTCCTATAGCTGGACAGAAATCTTTCTTAGAAAAGAAAGATCAGACTGAGAGCTATTACAAGATGAACACTCAAGACTTAGCTCACAGTCACAAACTCTCCCCTAAGATTACAATGAGCACAGGGAGAAAAATGAAGAGAGAAGAAAGGAAGCTTGAAAGCTCGAATGCTTCAAATGCTTGAACACTTCTTCTTGGGCTCAGGCTCTTTCTCTCTTTCTTTGAATGTATGTGGCGTTGAGGTTCCTCACTTGGATGTACACTCCTTCAAAGATATTCAGGAAGGCTCTTCCTCTTTCTTCAGCCATGCTTCATCTTTTATATGAGAGGCTTTTGAAAAGGATCCGTTGGAGTTCTACTCGTTGCTCATCTCTTGTCTTGATCACTCTTTGTGGTCTTCGAGGTCTGTGAGCATGAATGAAAGTGTTAGCATAAAAGAGTGTTTACATGAAAACTGTGCATGCTACTGTGTTTCTTTAATCATACTAAAACTGATAAGTCATATCTTTTTCTGACAGAACTGAGAAATTACGCATGCAGCTTTTTGTCAGAAGATATTTGACTTTTCATTTAGGCGCCAAAAACCTTTAACATACAAGAGAAGTCGATGTGAATATGACTCATAAAACCGTTGTTCATTTATAAGCAAATCGATGCAGGATTATGAACAAATCGATGATCATTTATAACTAAGTTAATCTGAATGGAAATCGTTATGACAAAATAAGCAAATCGATGTGATCAATAAAGAAATCGATGTGATCACTTATGAAATCGTTATGAGATCAATTTCTTATCAAATCGTTGCGAAGGCAATCGATGTAAGGGAAAATCGTTGCACTTACTTATCAAATCGTTATGAGCCTTAGCGAATCGTTATGGAAGGCAAATCGATGTGAGGGCAAATCGTTGCACTCACTTATCAAATCGTTATGAGCCTTAGCGAATCGTTATGGAAGGTAAATCGATGTGAGGACAAATCGTTGCACTCACTTATCAAATCATTATGAGCCTTAGCAAATCGTTATGAACCTTATTCAATTAAACTCAAATCGTTGTAGCGCTTATTAATTTGGCACTTAATCTGAAATCGATGTATATGGATTAAACATCGATTTTATCATTCTAGTGCGCCTTATTGCATCAATGTGAGACTTAGCATTTTGCTATGAGATTGATGCGACACAGATGAAACAAAATATTCAATTTAAGTTACATCATAAATTTTGTTAGTACCAAAAAAAATATGAAGGTAATAAAGAGTGGTTCAATAGGAAGGACTGGATCTGAAGTGGTTTTGAGCAGCTTCTTGGCCTGGCCGAGGAGGGCTTCTTCGGGTTAATTAGACCATTGTAGATTTTGTTAAAGGCAAGTGATCTAGGGATCTCACCCCTACCCATATCCTCTAGGTCTTTGGCAATTTTCCAGATTTTTATTCTAGTCATGGAACCCCATTTTCTCATGTATTTCCAGGTTTAGTCTGCCCTTCTGCAGACAGTAGGTTGGCAGCCACTTGTGTGCCGCCAAGTTCTTGAGTTAGCGGGAACTTATTGTGCCGTTAACCCTATTGGCGGCAACACCTTTGCCGCTAAGTTCTTCTAAGTTTGATAGAATGATTGTTTGATATCTATGATGCATTTATTGGACTTCTGGGTATGTGTGCATGCTATAAAAATTTCATATGGTCAAGGACAGTCATTAGATCACATCATAAGGATAGGTCAAATTTTGTGTATTAGTTCTAATTATAAAATTTCTGTAACTGATAATGAGCCTGAATTGACCATGAAAATCCTGAATAATTAGACCATTGTATATTAGGGTTTTATAAAATTTCCATGTTCGTATGATGACTGTTTTTATGTTTTAAAACTGTTAGATACTATTGTTCTGCCATGAAACCTGATTAAGTGAAATTCTTGATAAATGTACCTGAAATCCGTTTTAATTGCTATAATTAGTTTACAAATCCAAAAAATCTAGAAAATTGAGTATATGATATTTTATTTGTTTAGAACCTGTGATAAAACTTTGACATTGATGTGACAACAGTAGGTACTATTTGTATTAAAATAAGTGAAATTGACCATAAAGAGCATGTTTAGTTATAATTATGTAAATTTCAATGTTAGTAGCATGTTGGTATCCTATTGTGATTAATTTATCACTGTTAAACAGCATGGTCAAGTTCTGTAATCTGAAATGTAAATGTTATTCTATGTGCACATGAAAAATGGATTAAAGTATGTATATAAGTAGGTAAACAATGTGACGAGTGTGAAATGTGATAATGTATAAAAGTGGGCCAAGATTGACACTGCTACCATAGAGATCTGAGAGCCCCACTATAGAAAAGTCCCTATGGGAAGGCTCAACGTTTAAGTGATATTCTAAAGGCATTAGGATGAAATCCTGGAAGTGGATAAGTACTACTGGTTAGGGTGGAGAGGGCTTCTCCCAATCAACGCAGTAACTAAGATTCATCACTATTTTGCCTAGGTGGCAAGTGTGTGTTAAGTGAAGTGAAGTGCTAAGTGCTATGTGATAAGTGCGCTCCTCTAGATGGTAGTTAGGACTATGTGTCACGAGAAATTAAGTGTAAGTGCAAGTGATGTGATAAGTGAAAGTGCACGTGAAAAATATGTGAAAGTGTATGCAATCATGTGTAAGTAAGTGAAAGTGAATGTAATGAGTGAGTAAATGCATGTGAAAAGCCAAGGTAAAAATGGATGTATTCATATCATTCATGTATTAATATGTTGGATGTAATATCATGTTTAGTATCATGTTATGTTGTTAATAATATCCATGTACTAATGTTAATCGAATATAAGTAAATGTGGAAAGTGAATATGTGTTAGTGTAGTAAGAATGTGTTAGCATGTGAAAGGATGCAAATTCATGTAAATGTGATTTATTCATATTAAAACAGCAAGCTAAATGTGTGAAAAAAGTGTTATATTTACATGTGAAATTGATTAGATAACATGCTAGGAGTGTTATTTACCTTGTACATGTTTCCATGTTTTAAAAATTGTAGAATTGTGCAATGATTTGAATAAAGTATGAAACCATGAATCATGTTATATGTTGTATGTAGAAAGCATGCTATAGGTCATTCATATACATTTTATTATGTCAAGAATACGATTGATATAAATTATGATTTGAAATATGAATCGAGTTAATTAGCATGTATAGGAAGCATGTTTAGGTGGTTTATATGTGTTGTTAATTGTTTAAAACATGTGCCATGAGATTCATTTATTGTTTAAAAGATAGCATGTGTTTCCCTATTGTGTAATAGTTTAGCATGCGTGTGATATGTGTAAGAATGATATCTATAGATTGCTTGCTGGGTCTTTTTAAAAGACTCATCCTTGCTTTGGCGTACAGGTGAGACAGGTGTTCCCGTACCTGGAGAGGGTGAAGTGAGGAGCGACTTTGAGCACGAGGAGTAGCTACTTGGAGAGAGACTATTTATTAGTTGCTTTATTTCATAGTATGAATAATGTCATTCGTATGGACAATGTAATAGACAATGTAGTTTTTTGAAATTGTAATAATGTGGACTTTGTCATTTTCTTTTGCTATATAGACTGTGGAATGATGTGATGATGATGATAGAATGAAGTTGAGTTATTTCTTTTATTCCTGCTGTACTCATTTGTATTCATGTACATATCAACCTATCGTTTAGTGTTGGGTTATTATCCCACTGTAATGACGCTCTTTGTACTGATGAGGATTGGTATAATCGTATCGGTAAAAAGAGGGTCCTTAAAACTCCTTGTCAAGGCCTCCATAAGTCTCCTTGGCTTTAGCGTAGTCCATTGCCGACGAGAGGGTTGTACCATCAATACCTATTTTACACTTAGGGATCAGCATGATCCAACAACCTTAGTCTGTTCTCTCTTACCTTGAGATCATGCTGTACATCTGGCCTGTGTTCATAGCATGACTATTGGACGGTCATGACTTCTACCGAATTGCCGGCATACATCGTGTATGTCGTGCTACTGTGATTATTGTCTGTTTAACGTTCTTTTACGAATATGACCATATTCTCATCTACTATCTCTACACTCTCGTCTTTTCACGTTCTCTTTAGACTCTCGTCTATTCGTCAATTGCTCTCATCTATTCTTGGTACTCTATTTGGCCATCCTGATGTCTAAGATAAAAACATGATCAATGACATGCAATATTATAAAGGGCCCGATCTGGTCCTGGGAGGTGCGCCCGAAAGGCTATAACTCGCGGGGGTTTAATGATCAGGGTGTTCGGCATGCATCCAACGCATGACTAGCTAGATTTAATCTATGACAATCAATCAATCAATTTACTTGATCTCGTGGTTGAAAGAATATCGACCAACACATGCTATCGTGACTAGTGCACTGTTGTGCAACCTTACATGCTATTTCGTTATATGGTCAATCCGTTATCATGCTTGTTGTGCTATACTCTCATGAAAAGTGTTATTGTTCTCTCGTTATCATGCGACATTGCTCTCTAGACTATACTTGATCGTGCTCTACAGTTATCCTGCTTGACAAGACATTAATCACTTAAAGCATACCTGTTTATATGAGATAGTAAGTGCTACTGAGCGTTATCGCTCATCCTGCGATATTTATTTCATGTGTTTCAGGTGAGTCTGATGGAGACTACCACACTCACGAGGAAGGAAATGAGGAGGAGTAGGAGTGACATGTCTTTACGTCAACCAATGCTTTTAGTAGCTAGTTAGTTGTAGTTAGTCAGTTGTAATAGTTTGGATTTGAATAAAGTACTCTGGGCCCTAGTTATGGCTCTGATTTAGTGATGTAATAGTTGATTTGAGGAATTATTAATGAAGTTGGATTTTATTTAGTGTTATTCCAATTTGTGCAATGTTTGATGTTATTTCTCGCTCTATACTATTTATTTAACTATATTATCGCTCCGATATTCCGCGTCGGGGCATTACACACAGAGACTTATGGAGGTCTTGGTGGAGGAGTTCCAGTTTGGTAGGAGGAATATCGGACAGACGGTTCTCACAACGTTAAGAAAGGTGTGCAAACAGTTGATCGATGTTATAGAGGACTTCTAGAACTATGAAGCGGCGGTAATAGAGTTTAAATGATGGTAAAAATTAATGATGACAAGCATGTATTGTTCAATTTAAAAATCCTTTTAATTCCACAATTGTCATGTAATTAAACTGCATCATTACTTAGCTATCAACATGGTGATAACCAATAGAATTTTAGGGTTTGGACGGTGTGCAATGTATAGAGCATGTGAGATAATCAAGGTACATGAAAGATCATGATTAAGATATCATTAAATCTTAATTAAAAGATATCCTCTTAATTAACATATAAGTACACTATGAACATGTTTAAAATTCCTATAGTCATTAACAATATGAAATCATAATTTTTAAGCACTAATAACAAGTAAATCAAGGTTTTTAAATTTGCTGTTTGAATGCGGTCAAGACACCCACGTTCAAATAGTGGTCTAATACCTCACCGTGTTCAGGATAAGTGAATGTGGGAGACCTATTGAGCATATCCAGAACGTGAAATATCGTAATACTGCATTTAGGAGATAGTCTATGGTACCACCGCATCTTACCATACAGAACGAGAGTGATACCAGTTTAATAAAATACATGGATCTCGGTTTATAAATATGATAAATCGTCAAACTAGTTTTAAAACATTTCTAAAGTGCTCATAAATGTACAAAATAAGAAATTTGACATATGAACATGGATTGACTGTCAAGGGCTCAAGTTAACATGAAAAATATAAACTTTTGGTGCAAAATATACTTCATATGAACAATAGAAATTGAAGAAACATGGGGATCATGTTCTTCATATAGAGACTTATTTACGAGTAGATTTAATTAAGTTTTGCTTGAGAGAATACCTACTTTTGAGTAACATTGTGACTTTAGGATAAGAATAGGATGAATTTGCTTCTAAGATTCTTCCTTCACAAATTTCTCCTCCTCCAACCATCCTCTCACGTCCAGAAGATCCTCTAAGTAGCAATAGGGTTGGCTAAGAGGGGAATTTATGTTTAGTTATAAGGATTGGGGTTTAAGAGTCATAATACAACTCTAATTACTTGATCTTAACATGAATTTTCATATTTATCTTTATCTCTTAAGTCTTCCAAACTCTAATTAGAGTTGGATTGTGGTGTAGAATGTTTTTTACAAGTTGGGTTAGTGATGGGACATGAATTTTCATCATTATATAGTGTATTTAAGTTAATTTAACCCAATTTATCTAATAGATAATGGCATTACAAATTTTATAATAGATGTTTCTTATTTTATTATTATTTATGTTCTCTTTTTGACCCATTAACTCTTTTATGGATCATTGTTTAAACCCATTATCATATTTTACTTATTGGGTTTTATTTATTCTTTTAATATTTTTTAATTTATCTATTTCATTTATTTATTTAAGATGGCTAGAGTTCTGAATATCCAACCTCAAGGATGCTTGAGGATGAAGCTTAGGTGATGAGTGTTGAGGAGAACAAGGGTTCGCCCATGGTCGACATTGACCTGACCTACCAAGGCAGTTGATCTTGAGAAGCTATTCCTAATTAAGACCAACTCTTTGATGATCAAGTTAGTGTTTTGGGCCTCACTCGATCTGAGGAGAAATCTAGAGAGTGTGAGAGAGAGAGAGAGAGAGAGAGAGAGAGAGAGAGAGAGAGAGAGAGAGAGTTATGAGCTAGATTGTGCCTTGATGACATATGTTATCTTACCGACCATTGATTTTCTCTTAAACACAATTGATAGGTGAGGAGAAGTGTGGGATCCAGTATAGGATTTAGTACCCTTGGAGCTTTCTCCCTCCCTTCCTCTTGCCTTCTCTTTAAATGGATAGGTCTAGCCCAGACCCACAAATGTTATTGGCCCTAGCCTAGAGCCCATAAATGTTATTTGGCCTGATCTAGAAGGCCTATAATGAGCCCTCGACTCTGGGCCCATGACTCAAGTGCTGGTCTCCAGTCCAGAGTTAGCTCTATCTGGCTAGTTTCATTGCACAATGGGCTATTGGGCTTCTGCCACCACTCAAGTTGTTTGCCTCATCACATTGCATGCCAATCTGGTTTCCCCTTCATCTTCATGGCCCATCACATCTAATTTCCACAAGGATTTTCAGAAGGAGTTATTGCAAAGGTTAGGGCCTAGGAAAGTGCTCTTCTCGCGGGGAAGTCATGCCAGTCCTTCCTTGTCAACCTCTTACCCCACCCAGGGGTAGAATGCATGTGCCCCCTTTTCTTCCTAAGAGATTTCTGAGGGAGTTATGAGCCTTGAGCATAGCCTCCTAATTAGGGTACCACTTGTTTGCTCATGAGCTTGGAGAAAGTGGTCGGTGGCTTTTTTAGCAACAAATCTCACTGGTCGAGGTTGATGGTCCCTCCCATCAGTGCCAAGACTGTGGTAGTGATGTTGAGTCCCCAGTTTTACAAGGCTTTTACATGGAAGCACTGCACATATCTTAAGAGGAACTCATAGAGTTGATGTCGAATGATTAGGAGAAAGGTGAAACTCTTAATTAGGCGAGCATAGCTTGATAAATGCTCTAGGAAATGAGCTCTGAGTGCCTAGAAAGATGAGACATATCTCAAGGGGAAAATAGGGTAAGGAAGGCTCTACACTTGATGTCATCCGAGACCCCTTGGAGATATAGGAGTGTGTTGAACTTGTCCAAGTGGTCGGATAGATATGTGGTTCCATCATAAGCCTTCATGTCTAAGTGGGACTCAAACGTTTCTCATTAAAGGGGGACCAGAGGTAGGTAGCTGGCAATGTCATTAAGCTCGAGCTCTATTTGGCTAGCCTCTAGACCTCCTTCTAAACTGCTTCTAGCTTCTTCTCAAATCTTCTAGCATCAATAACAAAGATTGATGTTTGATGTTGGACCATGGAGACTATGTGCGGGGGGTAGGATGATAGTGGTGGCAAAGTACTATCGGAGGATGCGAAATAGAGCTTAATTCGTCAACTGGGGAGGGCAGGGCACAATTAGAGCTACCCAATGCAAATCATGAGCTACCTCCATAGGGTCACTTTGACCCGAGTGGATGAAGCTAGTTGGAGGTGAGTGCCCCACAAATTCAGGGAGAGCCGCCAAGTCTTTCACTTCCCCTCCTAGGTAGGCGACCTATCGAGTAAGGGTTTGAAACTACTCTGCAGAGGCCGTAATGGCTGGGTTAAGTCCTGTGGTTACCTTGGTCCCACAAGTATTTGAATCCTCAAATCGAGTTGCTTTTTCGCTTTTGGTAGAGCCATGATAATTTCTTATTCCTATATACTAGTGTCAATGATAAGGTCAGTCTGACTTGTGAAGGTTTAGAATATCCGACCATGAGGATGTCAAAGATGAAGCTAAGATTGAGTGTTGAAGAAAATAAGGGTTTGCTAGTGGCTAACGTCGATCTGACTATAAAGAGGTGAGGGCTTGCTTGCATCGAGCTACGTCGAGGTTGGGCATGGGCGAGAGGCTATAACTGCCAATGCCAGTGCCATATAAGGGAGAGAGAAAGTGGCAGGGTGGGTTGCTAGATTCTCTAGTGCTAGCACCGAAGTGGCGAATGTGACAAGGGTGAGGGTGCCGAAAGGGGTAAGGGAAATACTTGGTGCACACCAATATTAGTGCAAACTACACACCAATGGTGGAGATGCATGCCACTTGCCCCCTTATGATAAGAGACACCCATCCCAAAGCACTCTATGGCAAGTGGCATGCATTTCCATTATTGATGTGTAATTTGCACCAATAGTGGTGTGCATCAAGTAGGGCTCAAGACGTAATTCCCCCTCTGGTGCCAGTAGAGACACAGAGAGAGGAGGGATCAAACAGGTGGGGCAAGGAGAGAGAGAGAGAGAGATTTCAGGGGTGGTGTGAGGCAGCGATCTGATGTTTGTGTGGCATATTTTTTGCCATCTCCCGTCTTGACAAGTCAAAGTATGCTATGTACTTTTGCAGTTTATTT
>JACBKR010001419.1:0-51403 GCA_014218235.1 Colocasia esculenta | reverse complement strand
CAGGAAGAGACTTGTTGCGGCACAGGATAGGCAGAAAGAGTTATGCCGACAACAGGAGAAAGGATCTAGAGTTCGAGGTTGGCGATCATGTCTTCTTGAAGATATCGCCCACTCGTGGTGTCGTCAGATTTGGCAGGCATAGCAAGCTACCCTAGATTCATTGGCCCATATGAGATTCTCAGACGTTTGGGCAGCGTGGCATATGAGCTAGCTTACCCCCAGCTTTGGCTAGCGTTCACCCTGTATTCCACGTATCTATGCTCAGGAAGTATGTCCGAGATCGTCTCATGTGATTAGTCATGAGCCAGTGGAGATCCAGCCAGATCTTTCGTATGTTGAGCAACCTAGCTATTCTTGACCGGAAGGTTCAGCATCTCCGAAACAAGAGTATTGCGTCGGTGAAAGTTCTCTGGCGGAACTTCTCACGAGAGGAGGCTACTTGGGAGCTTGAGGATGCGATGAAGAAGAAGTATCCCCTTTTGTTTGAGTAGTGCGTTCTAACTTCGAGGACGAAGTTTCTTTAAGGGGGGAGGGTGTAAGGCCCTCGAATTTCCGTCGCATTAATTGTATTTTGTGGTGCATACTTGTACTTGTGTATGTATATACGTATTTACGTACGTATTAATTGGTACAATTACGTGTGCAGTGTTTATATTATATGTAAATAATGCATGTATTGAATGGTGATAGTATGGATACACTACCTTAACATATTGCATGTATATATGCATGGTATGCATGGTTTTCTGCATATTTTAGACTTCTGGCCGAAGGCCATCTTGGCGTCAACCCTTAGCCGTTGAGGTGGTGTCAGCGTCCACTAATGGACGCCAACTAATCCTGGCGTCTAACGATATAGACGCCTATTTCTCTGGCCTGCATGCGCAGCAGAGCCAGAAATTCTGGAACAAGAAAGCTCAGCCATTGGGAGCTGTCCCCAACGGCTCTGAGAGCTGTCTTGTCCCCCGTGAGTGGGAGAGAGGCCTCTCCCACATGTTAAACCCGGATCTCTCCCCCAGCCTCTCTTCACCCTTGCAAGAGGAGAAAAGAGAGAAAGAAAAACCCTAGAAGAAAACTGAGAAAACCCACCCTTTTTCACCCAAGATCAGACTTCCTGGAGCTAGATCTGGCCATCTTCCACGACAAGAGGATAGCTGGAGCAAAGGAGGAGGCTTCCCCGACGTTCCTTTGCTGTGGAGACCATCCAGGAGCCGGGAGGAAGAAGATCTAGGAGGACGTTCTGCACCTTCTTGGGACTGCCCAAGGAGGGCTTCTCCGAGCACTTTGATTCCTTGGAGCAATTTCTAAAAGCAAGTGACCTAACCATAATGTCCCCATATGTGTTTAGGTCGGTTCTACAATTTTATGAATTTTTCCCTCGAGTCCTAGATCCTCACATTCACCCAATCTTGAGAGCTCGGGTCTGTGTTTCTGCACAGACCTGCACTGACAGCAGGTCACTGGACGCTGAGATTATGCTAGGCGTCCATCGACCATGCCGCTAACACTGAGTTAGCGGCCAGAGACCGCCGCCAAGTTCCTCTGGACAGAATAGTGACCTGTTCTGCCCTTTGTATACAACTATTTTCGGTATGGTTTCCGTGATGAGGATATGGTAACCCTATACACTATGTATTTTAAATGTGGTGTGTGGATGAGTGTGATGTGTGGTGGTGGATGTTAGAAAGTTGTATCCGTGAAATTGTAAGCTGATTTGTTGATAATCTTGCCAATCCATGTTTCATGATTAGGATTAGTCTGAATGCCTCAGTTTTGACAGATCATGAAGATTTAGATCAGTTTATGTATACTCAATGTTGGTAATTGTCCATGCTTGTATAAATTGCTAATAATAATTCGGTTTGGTAAATGAGAGGCATGTAAGAATGATTTGTGGGGATTGATCTATAGTTGTATGATTTAGGGTAGATTTTGTATTCTCAGGTCATGTATTAACAGTAGTCCTCTGTTCAAACAGTAAGTGGTAAAATCATGATGTGTTAAACTCCATGTCAATCTAAATTGTGAATGGCATGCGAAATAGGTATTTGATTTTTTGTAAATTCTATTTAGCTCAGAAAAAATCTGAAAATTGAATGTATGATCTTGAACCCGAAAATAGCATGTGGTTAAAATTTCAGGTCATTTGGACCAGTATATAAGGAGTTATGTAGTTTCCATGTGAAAGTAATGATCTACGTATGTTATCGTAATGTGATTAGATATTGTTTAACCCAACCTGATTAGTGCTTTACTGTGTGTTAAACTCCTGAAATCTGTAGTGCCATGTCAGGAAAAATAGAGACATGCATGTGAGTGAGAAAGTGAATGGAATGAAAAGTGATAGGTGTAAAACCATGTGTAAAATCGGTAAATGTGTAACTGTGCCAATGTGACATTGCTTCCGTAGAGGGCAGTGGAACTGTATCAGGGAAAAGTCCCCTGAGAAAGTTCAATGTGTAAGTGACCCTAGGGCATTAGGGGGAAATCTGGAGGTGGACAAGTACCACTGGTTAGGGTGGAGACTTGTTCTCCCGGTTTGCGCAGTCCAAGAGTCGCCATTGAATTGCCTAGATGGCGTCTATGTGTAATGTGATGTGTATATGTCCTTCTTTGGTGGTTTGGACTATGTGTCACGGCACCTAAAATGTGAATGTGTAATGTGTAATGTGTATGTGTTCATGTGTTAATGTGTAAGTGAACAATGTGAAAT
This sequence comes from Colocasia esculenta, assembly GCA_014218235.1. Taxonomy (NCBI): domain Eukaryota; kingdom Viridiplantae; phylum Streptophyta; class Magnoliopsida; order Alismatales; family Araceae; genus Colocasia; species Colocasia esculenta. Next base: position 48,690 of record JACBKR010001419.1, on the reverse strand, counting down.
GTGTATGTGTAAAGTGCAACATGTGAAAAGGGAAACTTGTGTAGAGAAAATGTGAAACTAGAAAGGTAAGAATATGACATAAAATCCATGTGAGGCAAATCTGAAACATGTGAAATCAGTAAATTCATGTTGTTATCATCATGTTATATGTGCAAAAATGTCTAGAATCCATGTTAGGGATAATTGATGAGCACGGGTACGAAATAGCTTGATGGTTTGTTCACATGATATGTTTAAAGCAACATGATAGCTCTCGTGTGTAGGTTTACAGCCATTAAACCATGTGAAACTAGCAACTTGAAGCATGTGAAAATGTCTATGTATGTGCTTAAGAACATGTAAAACTCATGCTAGTTGTGTTTCCTTTATATATAGCACAATGATCATGTTGGTAGCTCTCATGTCTTGGTTCCTTAAGGGCAAAATTTCATGAGTAAATTGAATAGAGAGCATGTGATAGGTAAGTTTTACTTTTAGAAATCTGAAAGCATGGTCTATGTATAAAGATGTAAACTCTATGATAGGTTGAAACTTTCAAATGACTAGCATGCCATGTGTTGCAAATTTTGAATGTGCATGTAGAAATCGCTATGACATATACGTATTTTATGAGTAGTGTTGCTTGCTGAGTCTTTGGACTCACTCCTTGCTTCGGCGTACAGGTGTAGCTGGTGACGTGGCACCGTTGGAGGAGACAGTGGAGACAGACTCCGAGCGCGGAGATTAGTCCTTGGAGTTTCTTTGTGACTTGTGTATTTCATAGTATGTAATTTGAACATTGTATTAGAGTTATCATGAAAAGGATGTATAAGTGTGGACATTTTGTGTACTAAATTTCCAGCAATGAATTATGTGGACTTTTAGTTCTTAATGTTTATCAATCATGTATGTTTAAATGTGGATGATGAATGAATGAAGACAGTTGTCTTTTACTTCCGCTACTCTGTTCGTATATTCGCGTGTATCTCAGCTGTTTGATCATTTGGGTAATGTCCCACTGTGGCAACACTCGCTATACCGACGTGGGTTGGTATAACCGTACCGGTATATGAGGGTCGCTACGGGAGAGACCACCCAAGTCCCACCGAAATAAGAAGCTTCCTAGGACTGGCTGCTACTACAGGCGGTTCATCAAGACTTCTCTAAGATCGCCGTTCACTCACGCGTCTGAAACGAAGGAGAATCCCTACTCTTTGAGTAAGAGTGTGGAGAAGAGTTTCCAAACTCTCAAAGACTGCCTCACCTCAGCACCCGTTCTCGCTCTACCAGTAGAGGGAGAAGGGTTCTCTGTCTACACTGATGCCTCAGGAATCGGGCTAGGTTGTGTACTAATGCAAAAGGAGAAGGTTATCGCCTATTCCTCAAGGCAACTGAAGACGCATGAAGTCAACTACCCTGTGCATGACTTAGAGTTGGCTTCGTGGTCTTCGCATTAAAAATCTAGAGGCACTATCTCTATGGTGAGCAATTCACTGTCTATTCAGATCATAAAGTCTAAAGTACCTATTCTCCCAGAAAGAACTCAACATGAGCAGAGAAGATGGTTGGATATCTAAAGGACGTCGATTTCAACATCCAGTACCATCTAGGTAAGGGAAACGCCGTGGCTGATGCTCTTAGTAGAAAGCCAATGGCATCTATCTCAAGTCTAGTCCTGGCGAGATGCAATTACTTGAACAATTCGCGAGGCTAGACTTAAATATTGAACATAGGGATGATCATGTTTTTGATTGCCAATCTCAAAATCCAATCCACCTACTGGAAGAGATCAAGATGCAACAGGACAACGATCCATTCTTGGTTCGTGTCAAAGAAACCTTAGCGACAGACTGGATTTTGCCATGACTGAAGATGGAAGGTTAGTATTCCAAGGAAGAACTTGTGTCCCAGACAACGAAGCCCTAAAAGGAAACTAATGGATGAAGCTCATCAAACTAAGTACACTATTCATCCGGGAGTACCAAAATGTATCAAGACATGAAAAGAACATTTTGGTGGCCGAATGAAGAGGGAAGTAGCCGAGCATGTAGCTCATTGCCTCACATGTCAGCAAGTAAAAGTGGAACACCTGCGCCCTGCGGTGTACTCAGACCGCTAGATATCCCAGAATGGAAGTGGGAAAGCATTGGCATGGATCTCATCATGGGTTTACCCAGAACTCGGGATGGACTTGACGCCATATGGGTCATCGTTGACCGATTGACCAAATCTGCGCACTTCTTACCCATAAAGAGTACATGGTCTGTGGAGGTGCTAGCTGCATTATATGTCAAGGAGATCGTGCGGTTGCACGGTATTCCATCATCTATTATCTCAGATCGAGATCCAAGGTTCACCTCTCATTTTTGGAAGGGCTGCAAACTGCCCTTGGTACGAAGCTTAATTTTAGTACTGCCTTTCACCCGCAGACTGATGGCAAACTGAGAGGACAAATCAAATTGTAGAAGACATGTTAAGAGCCTGCATTATAGATTTCAAGGTCATTGGAATGAACACTTACCCTTGATTGAGTTCGCTTATAACAACAGTTACCAGGCGAGTATTAAAATGCACCATTTGAAGCACTTTATGGCAGGAATTGTAGATCTCCTGTCTGGAATGAAGTGGGAGAACAACAATGGTTAGGACCTGACATGGTACAAAGTACAACCCAGGATATACAGATGATACGAGATCGACTCAAGATTGCTCAGTCTAGACAAAAGAGCTATGCTGACAAGAGAGACGAGATCTGGAATTTCAAATAGGGATCATGTGCTATTGAAGGTATCTCCTACCGTGGTATTCAAAGATTCAGAGTAAAAGGAAAACTTAGTCCAAGATTCATTGGTCCTTTCGAAGTACTTGAAGTATTGGTGAAGTTGCTTACAGACTGGCCTTGCCGCCAAATTTGGCAAGTGTGCACAATGTCTTCCATGTCTCCATGCTTAGAAAGTATGTGTACGATCCTACACATGTTCATTCGCCATGATGATCTGGTGTTAAACAAGGACATGACGTATGAAGAGAAGCCGATCAAGATATTGGACCGGAAGGTACAACAACTCAGAAATCGTCCCATTCACGTGGAGAAGGTCTTATGGAATAACCCAGAGTGGAAGAAGCCACATGGGAACCAGAAGGAATTATCAGACGCAACTACCCGGATCTATTCTGTAAGCCATTCTCTCCTGTAAGGTCATATGAATTTGGGGACCAATCTTTTAATGGGGGGGGGGGGGGGGGGTTGGGGGGGGGAGGATGTAGCAACCTGAATTTTTGCGAAAAAATAAAATTTAAATAAAGAATTAAAAACCTAGCTAATGGATATTTAAATGAAAGAGCATTAAATAAAACCCATTACATGGAAAAGAGTAATGGGCTTTGCTTAATGGATCCCCTAGATTTATTGGGTCAAAAATATGAATTTGCAAGGGAGAATAATAAGAAAATATCCTAAATTCGGAGTTTAATTATATCATAATTGGAAGGGGTTATTAAGCAATAAAAGTGGCAATTAGAGTTGGAATTGGATTCATAAACCTACCCCATATAGTTTAGCACGAATTTAGATACTATACTAACCCAATTAGAGATTGAAGCAAGAGAGGAAAGGTGGAGTTAGGAAATCTCGGAATTAAGAGGAATTTGAGTAGTAGTAGGAATAGGAACTTGTGTTTATATAAATACACCTCTTAACTCCTCATGGCCGACCCTAGCTCATGCAAAGGGTTCTTGGACGTGGAGAAGAGGCCAAGGAGGAGGAGAATCGAGGAGAGGAAGATCCATCAAGCGTCTTCCTTCGTTCTTGGAGTTCTAAGCCCTAGAAGATAGATCGAGTCAAAGGTAGGCATTCTCACAGGAAAACCAAATTAAACTCGTCTGTAGGTAGTTCCCCACCAGGAACAAAAGCCCTCTTGTTTCATAATTTTTCATCGAGCCAATCTTTTGTTCTTGATTTTTGAAGTTCTGCATACATGATAACCCCGAGTCATCATGTTTAATTCAAATCTCTATGATACTTGATCCCATGCTACGAAATTCTTACTGTAGATACTTCATGTTGTTAGGGATCTTTGCCCCTAAAAGCCCTAAATTTCATCGAGCATGTTGATCGAATTTAATCAATCTTTCTCTCTGTGACATGTTCTAAATAACTCGTTCTTGCCCATGTTCAAACCCTATATGAACCATGCTCTCTCTCTCTGATTCCGATTTACGGAAGTGCCCTTACATGTCTACTTTAAATTGCAACTTGTTTCGTGATTTTTCATCGACTATGTAATTAGTTATGATTTTTCAAAGCACCATGTATCAATTTGATTCATGTTGACCCGCAATCCCAAGCCTGGTCTGATTCCTGTCAGAGCCAGCGCAGACCACCAGATTGCGACAGGCCGATATGTCGCCTTCTGGGTCTGATTGTGACAGTCCACCTGTCGCGTTCAGGATGAGACAGGTAAGCCGTCGCGATCTCTGTGCCCGTCCTGTCGCGATCCTTTTCCGCCCCTGTCGCGTTCTCAGAGCCGTCGCGACCATCATCTTGTCGCGTTCTGAACGCGACAGGAGACCCCGTCGCGTTCTGGCCGCCTGAGCAGACAGCCCTGTCGCGACCCGTACAGGACCCTGTCGCGTTCCATCATGACCCTGTCGCGACCCTTACATGGGTACGTCGCCTTCACAGGATTTTGCATAAGAACCCATAAGATTATTGCTCCTCACTTTCTACAATATTCTTACGCTTTTTAACAGTCACACGCAGTAAAAAACCTGTTTTAAATTGGGGGCCATATTAATGCTTTAAATACATATTCACGACTTCTTTTCTATCTATGATCTCTCTTACACATGCCACACATGAACTATCCATATAGGCTGAAATCTGGCATAAAATATCTCATAAGGTATCTGGTATTATTATTGCAATAAAGTATATTAATTTCCCTATTTTAAAGGACTTGTATTCATTTCTTGCGTTGTTTATATACCATATCGACGCTCCACTGTTCTGGAATTCCTCTAGAACGTCGAGTACCTGTTTTTATATACACACTTTACTTGGCTTGTGGTGAACTCTCTGTCGGATATTCCTTTCGCCGGACTAGTGAACTCTTGCACAAGGCCTCCGTAAGTCTCCTCTGATCATGGATTCCACATGGTCGACGAGCCGGTTGTACCCTAACACCCATTACACCTTTAGGGATCGATATGATCCAAACGGCTAGTAGAATTTCGCTCTACCTAATCACGTCGGACCTCTGGACTTGTGCATAACATGGCCAGCAGGAAGACCGTGAGTTCCACCTGACTGCCAACACCAAGTGCGCGTGTTGTGCAACTATTACTATCGCCTGTTTACTCGTCGCATTACGTGCAATGTCCACTAGCTCTCATCTGTACTCTACTCGCTCGTCTACTCACGTTCACTCTACTTTCTCGTCTATCCATCTAGTGCTCTCATCTACTTCTGGTACTCTATATTGGCCATTGACTGATTGTCTAAAGATAAACAATATAATCATGCCTGGCAATATAAAGGGCCCGATCTGGTCCTGGGATGTGCGCCCGAAAGTGCTAGTGCCATGGGAGTTAAATGATCAGAGTGTTTGCATTACACTCAAGTGCTATCTATCTCGACTATCTATATGACAATCAAAACACAAAACGTGCTATACTCTCTCGTTGTCTGGAATGACAAACAGTGCTATACTCGCGTGCTATTATTATACTTGTGCTAGTGTGCTATGGCCATCCTGCTATTCGTGCTATAATACTCGATTCTTGTGCTATTTCTGAAAACTATACTCGATCTCGTGCTATGTGCTATCTCTTGCTATATTTTGACTCTCTTGTACCTGCTATCTGTAGATACTCTTCCATTAAATGCGTTAATTATTTAAAGCCTGCTTGAGCCTGAGATTTAAGTCCTACTGGGCATTATCGCTCACCCTATGTTATTTGATGTTGTGTTCTCAGGTGAGACCGAGGATGACACATACACTCACGAGGAAGGGAATGACCAAGAGTGAAGCCAGGAGTACCCTCGAGTCATTATGTTGTCTTAGAGTTGTAGTTAGTTATTTCCTTCTCTTTTGCAATGTAATCGGGCCCTATAGAATGGCTCTGATATTAGTGGTTGTAACTAGACATTTGAAAAGTTATTAATGAGAAAGATTTGCTTTAGTATTATTCAATGTGCAATGGTTTGATGTCTAGTACTCGCTCTATACCCTTTCTTGCAACTGCCTTCGCGCTCCGATATTTCGCATCGGGGCGTGACACAGAAGGTTGTTTACCCATTTAGAAGCTGAAGAAGGCACAGTCACTTATGGAGATAATGGAAAAGGGACTGTGATAGGCAGTGGATCAGTGAGCAGCAAAGGCAAGACAGTAATTGAAGATGTCTATGTGTACAAGGCCTGAAGCACAACCTTATCAACATTAGCCAGTTATGCGACAAAGGACATAAGATTAGATTTCAAGAATCCAAATGCAGTATATGAAGGATGGAGAAGTGATTTTTGAAGCCAACAGAGAGAAGAATTGTACATACTTTACCTTGAACAGCTGAAAGATCAAGACATTTGTTCAGCAGCCAGCAAAGAGCAGTCAACTGAGTTGTGGCACAGAAGATTGGGCCACTGTAGTCTAGATGGCATGAGAAAGCTGATCAAGAGAAACCTGGTGGAAGGTCCCAAAGGTTAGCACAAAAATGGACGGTGTCTGTGGACCATGTGCAAAAGGAAAGCACACTAAGTCATCCTTCAAGTCAAAGACTGTGGTAACAACCTCCAAACCCTTAGAACTCCTTCATATGGATTTATTTGGCCAATGAGGACCACAAGTCTTGGAGGAAAGAATTTTGGATTCGTTATAGTAGATGACTATTCAAGATTCACATAGGTATCCTTTCTGGAACACAAAGATGATACATTTGATAACTTTGTAAGCTTCAGCAAAAAGGTTCAGAAAGATAAGAAGTTCAGCATCATTGGAATCAGGTCAGATCATGGAGGAGAATTCCAAAATGATAAATTCGTAAAATTCTGTGATGACCAAGGAATAGAGCACAATTTCTTAGCACCAAGGACACCACAGCAGAATGGAGTTGCTGAGAGAAAGAACAGGACTTTATTGGACATGGCAAGAACAATGTTGTCAGAATATGATATGCCAAGATATTTTTGGGCTGAAGTAGTCAACACATCAAGCTACATCATCAATAGAGTAAGATCAGTCTATCTTGAAGAAGACTGCGTATGAATTGTTCAAGGGAAAGAACCCAAGATCAGTCACTTCAAGACATTCGATGTCCATGCTTCATCCACAACAACGACAAAAGAGACATTGGTAAGTTAGATGCCAAATCAGATGAAGGCATCTCATGGGGTATGCTTCTAAACCTAAAGGTTATAGAGTGTTTAATAAGTGCACTTTATTAATTTGAGCAGTCAGTACATGTTATCTTTGATGAAACTAACCCTTCCTTGAGAAAGGAAGAAGATAGTGATATGATGATGCAGATGAATTGTCCAAGAAACTAAAGAACTCATCAATTGAGGACAAGGAAGATCCACCTCTGGAAGATCTCCAACAAAGGGATATTTCACATGAAAATCTTCCAAAGGAATGGAAATATAAGAGAGATCACCCTCCTGAAAACATCATTGGTGATCCATCTGTAGGGGTAAGAACAAGAGGTAACATATTCCATGTGATTATTAGCTCTTGTTTCTCAAATAGAGCCTAGGACAGTCAATGAAGCTATCACTGATGAATCTTGGATTTTAGCCATGCAAGATGAACTGAATCAGTTCCGAGAAACGCAGGTTTGGTCACTTGTTCCTAGACCATCAGATCATCTAGTGATTGGCACCAAATGGGTGTTCAGAAATAAATTGGATGAAGCTGTGTGATCATAAGAAAACAAGGCCAGATTGTAGCTCAAGGCTATTCCCAAGAGGAAGGCATAGATTTCGATGAACCTATGCACCTGTAGCTAGACTTGAGACTATTAGAATTTGACTTGCATATGCATCTGCACTAGATGTGAAATTATTTCAAATGGATGTAAGTCTGCATTTCTAAAGGGTTTTATAAGGAGGAAGTCTATGTAGAACAACCTCCAGCTTTGATGACACTGAATTTCCGAATCATGTTTTTTAAACTACACAAAGCACTATATGGTTTAAAACAAGCACCTAGAGCTGGTATGAAAGGCTTAGCTCATTTCTATTAGACCATGGTTCATTAGAGGTCAGTAGATAGTACACTATTTATCAAGTCTAAGGTCAAACATATATGCTTGTTCAAATTATGTTGATGACATAATATTTGGTTCCACTGATGAATCTCTTCGCAAGTACTTTGAAGCTTATGCAGGAGAGTTCGAGATGAGCATGATGGGAGAGCTCAACTACTTCCTTGGATTGCAAATCAAACAAGGAAAGGAAGGGACTCACATCTGCCAGCTAAGTACACCAAGGAACTCTTAAAGAAGTTCGGATTTGATAATGCCAAGCCACTATCAACACCTATGAGCACATCAATAAGAATGGACAGTGACAAAGATGGTAAGAATGTAGATAAAAATTCTACAGAGGTAGGATAGGATCCTTACTATACTTAACTGCTAGTAGACCTGATATCTTATTTAGTGTATGCATGTGTGCTAGGTATCAGGCAGATCCTAGAGAATCTCATCTAATTTCAGTAAAAAGAATTTTTAGATATTTAGCTAGAACTCATGACTTAAGTCTTTGGTATCCAAAATCATGTGAAATTAACTTAGTAGGTTACTCTGATTGCTGACTACGCTGGATGCAAAATAGATAGAAAAAGCACCAGTGGTTGTTGTCAATTCCTTGCAGGATGTCTGATATCATGGTCCTCCAGAAACAAATTCAGTAGCACTGTCAATAGCTGAAGCTGAGTACGTAGCTGCTGGAAGTTGCTGTACACAACTCCTATGGATCAAGCAACAACTTGAGGATTATGGGCTACATATCAAGACAATTCCACATTATGTGACAACACCAGTGTTATAAATTTGACCAAATCCAGTACAACACTCAAGGACTAAACATCGAGGTTAGATATCATTTTATTCGTGATCATGTAGCAAATGGGAACATAGATATTTCATTTATTGATACAAACAATCAGTTAGCGGACATCTTCACAAAGGCCTTACCTGAAGAGAGATTTACTTCTTTTATAAGGAAATTAGGCATGTGTAAATTGTGAAAGATGTATCTGTTTAAAACTAAAATATTAATTTTCAGAATTTGAATTATTTTCCCTCCCAAAAAAATTTGAGCAAATTCCAATCCTTTTAATTTTGTCATGACTGTTTCGTTATTTTATAAGAGTTTTTCCTATCGATCCAGTCAGTTTTGTCATTTTCCACCATCATGGTGGCGCCCCTAAATTCGAAAAGTCATTCTTTTAATATTCTCGAAATCTATGCGGCAACGATTCACATCTCTTCATCGTCATCTTCCTTCTGCCTGAGGCGATACCCTATCGACTCTCTGGGATTTCAAGCTTCCAACCTCTTCCCGTCGGAAATTTCTTGAGGGCTTCTGCTCCAATTCTCCCTCAGTCCACCAGAACTTTCTCCGTTCGAATCCATGGCCTCCTCTTGTTCCAGCAGCGTCGGGGGCTACAGAGCCGAATTTCTCACCACCGAGCAGCAAGTAAGGTTTGCGACCGTGAAAATCAAGCTATGTGGTCACAAAGCAGTAGATGTGCAGATTTGCAGAAGATTGGAATGGGAGCATCGTCGAAGCTTGGACAGATTGAAGTGGACGAAGATGGCTACTATCTCTGAAGTAAGTTTTCCAGACTTGGTAAAAGCATTCTATGTATGTCTGAAGACAGAGGAAGACGAGACCCTGACTCCATGGTCAAGGGAACCCCCGATTAGGGTCACTTATGACCTATTAGCATCTCTCTTTGGTGTGGGTACCTCCGGACACAGTGGAGTTCACACTGTGAATGTTCCAGAAAAGGTTTTGGGGATAGTTGGTCCCGAGTTCAGACTAAAGATGAGAAGGTTGATGTAAACCATTGAGTGGCATCAATCGCATCCTTCACTTTGTAGTTTGTCAGATTGTAGTTCCCAAAGTACCACCTTCTCCACCTACGCTAGGGCAGATTCAGATTTAATGTTCTGAGAAATCAACACGACAGAACTCATGATTGAGAGGAAAGTTGGAAAGTGCTTAGGTATGGGACACAAAGAACAAGCTGAATGTGTCTTTACCTTATGCCCATCTCCTAACGAGATTTTTCAGCACTATGTATAAGTACAGTAGGGATGTGTCTGAGAAGATGGCCAAGCAATCCGGTCCAGAAATTTAAGGAAAAGTGGCTTTTTAGTTGTTAATGGGATTTGGACGAAGACCTCTATGGCCGAGGGTGAAGCCAACATTGGCAAAGCCCAAGAAGTCCAAGTAGCAGAACCAGCAGCAGCAACCTCATCGAAATTCAGAAGAGCAAGCAACCAGTATCAAGCAGCATGATCGAGGATATTCCTCCTGAGGACATTGTACCTGTAGGATGCAGTTCAGAGGATCCTCCTCCCTCTCTCGAATAGGCTCAGGCCACACTGAAGTTGAAATGGAGGAAGTTCCCATTTAGGGGGAGAAAAATCAAGAAATAGAGACTGAAGATGTGCCTATGGGAGATGCTCCTGTTCAGGGGGAGCAATCAATTGAGAAAGAGGCAGCAGCAGTTCAGGGGGAGCAAGATCAAGTAAATGAGGATGTGGCATTAGGCCACAATGGTGGTCAGATGGAAGACCCTCCAATCCAGAGGAACATAAAGCAGCTGAGCCTATGGATGCACCCATGAATGCCCCCGCTGAGGGGAGATTTTGGGTGAAAAAGAAAGTGAGCCTCAGTGGGAGAGAACGAAAATATTTCTATCATGATCAATTCTCTGAGGAACATGTTGATTTGTGGAGCCCATTGCAAGGGTAAGCCAAAAAGGAAGCGAGTAGCTCATCGAAGGTCAAAGAAGAAGCAGTAGAAAGACAGTTTGAAGCCTGTCATCAAAAGGTTGGTTGAGCAGTAAAGCCATCTCATCTATGCAATCAGATATTCAGTCCATCTCTTTCAGCCAAACTTCTGTATCAAATGAACTTGGAACTTTGTCCACTGAAGTTCATAGCTTGAGAGATGATTTTAGAATGTTCAAGCAGTTTATGCAGATGGATGAAAGGTGAGTTTGACAGTGTCAAGGAGCTCATCTCTTCAAGGGTGCAGACCACTTCTGCCCTCCAGATCTCTCTCATGATGAACCAGTCAGTAATGCAGGGCCATCAGGGCCAAGGCCAGCAGAAGAAATGCAGATCATCCGGGCAGTTTTTAGAAGATCAGGGCCATCCGGGCCATCAGCTAAAGGGCCAACAGGCCCGTTGAGGATTTGCAAGGCCAACAAGGCCAGTTGAGGATTTGCAAGGGCCAACAGGGCCAGTTGAGGAGTGTCAGGGCCAACCGGACCAGTGGCGACTGAATCTGAGCAGGTCCAAGTCAAAGAGAGAGCTATTGCTCCAGAGCCCCCAGCTCCTCCTCCTATTCAGACACCAGCCCCTCCTTCTCCCACCCTCATCCTCCACAGCACCTCCAGCTCCTCAAACCTTCAAACAACCTCAACAAGAGTCATCTCCTCTCCAGCCCCATTTCCTTTAGGATCGAAATAGGTGAGGACAGATCTAGAAGGGGGTTTGAATAGATCTAGTCCAATTTTGCGGAAACTTAGTCAATTAAAAGCGGTTCTTAGAATCAGAGACAAAAAGAACCTTAGCAGATCTGATCAATTGATGTGAGAATTGTGTGATTGAAGTGAATGAGAAGTTGATTAGAAGAGAGTTGCACACCCTATGCATACATCTAGCGCAACTGAAAATTAGAAAGCAAGCAAACCACTGCACAGAGAAATTTTAGGTGGTTCGGAAATCACACCATGTGACCCTACATCCACCCCTCACACAGTGAGGATCCACTATCAACTTGAAAACACAACACACACTGGAGCCTGACAACTCCACAAATGAGTTAGACAACTCACACACCACCTAGAGCAAGACTACTCTAGAATCTGAGCAAGACTGCTCAACCACACAAACTGAGTACGACGACTCAACAACCTGAGCACAAAGGCTCACAAACCTTGCTAGAACAAAAACACCAAGATTCAGATCCTCTAGTAATGATCTGATCTATTAAGGCCAATTCAAGAGAATTGATGCAATGATTATGCACAATCTCTAGAATAGCCAAGAAGAAACAAAAACTTAAGATATGATGTTGACAATTCTTGTTCTTCAAGAGGACTCCCTTGTAGAGGCTGAATTGGAAGGATCTTGATCACTTGAAGTCCCTTGGCCGATGCTCTGTAATTTTGATCTTGGATCTTCCTTGAGTGCTTCACAATCGCTGGCTTCTACTTGATCTGCTCCCTTGAAGTTGATCCTAATGCTTCATCTTGATCAACCTTCGATCCTTGTGCTTGAAGAGTGTGAATTGTGGAGAAGAAGCACAGGAGGGAGCAAAACCTGGGAGGAGAGGCTCTCTTGCCGCCAAAGCTTTCTTGGAGGCGGTTGGAAGCTCTCTTGATGTGATGGATAGCCAATTAGGGAGTATTTATACCCAAAATATCCAAAGGTACCCTTGGGGGTCGTGGGCACAAGTTCCAAGGCCCATCCATCAAATCCCTAGGGTGCCACGTGTCCAGGAGGAAGTTTAAGTTCCAAACTTTCCGGAGTGTGTCGACCTGCCCTTGAGTAGTGTCGACACACTGTCCCAGACTGGCCAATTGATTCCCTGGGAGTAGGCTCTAGTGTCGACACTACTCCAACTAGTGTCGACACACTGTTCAGAACCTGTAAACAGGCCTTCTGAAGAGGTCTCTAGTGTCGACACTACTAAGTCCTGTGTCGACACACTATCAGGTCTGTTTGATGGGTTCTCTGGGAGCTGTCTCTAGTGTCGACCTGTTCTGGTCTAGTGTCGACACTAGAGGATCTTTTCTTCACATTCTGCCTTTGCTCTGAACCATTGTGTCGACACCAGTGATGGTTGTGTCGACACTACCTTTGCAAGAAATGTTTGTCCCTGAGAAAATAAACACATAAAATCATTAGTTAACTGAATTATCATGTATATGAAAGATAAATGTGTTTAGGAACATGCTCTTTGAGTATTGTTGTTCTATGGGTGATGCATTTAACATGTTTCAATTGTTATGCATTAAAATCACAGCTTGTCATCATCAAATATGAGGGGAAATGATTTGTATTCACACTCAACCCAACAATCTCCCCCTTTTGATGATGGCAACATTAAAACCATATAGAAGTGAAGTTTTGATGAAATGTGATTTTAAGCACTTCAATTATTCATATCAATTTGAAAATACAGTGAATGACAATGAGATATGTTTCAACTCTTTTTGTTCACAATTGTCAAAGGCTATTGAACAAGTTTTAGTAACATTTGAATTTTTTTTTAAAAAAAATTCACAAGAGTGTTGTTACTAAGATAACTGTTTCCACAAATAGCCAGCAGCTTGACATTCCACATACAATTGATATCCATTGACATTCATTCAAAGACAATCTCAATCACATGAAAACAAAGGTGTTTCATTTCATTTCATTAAAGCAAACAACTTTGCCTTTACAGAGATGTGATCATTTTCAAACATTCAAAAAAAATAATTTCAACAAAGAAAATTTTCTTTCCACTTTCTTCTATCTTCTCCCCCTTTGACATCATCAAAGGAAAGACACATTACATTAATTTTGAGGAGGAGGAGGAGGAATTGGGACGAGGATGGACTCTATAGCTTGAGTCTTGAATCCATAGCATGAAGGTTCATGTTGAGTTGTCTCTGCATAGTGGATAGCCTTGTATGAACAATTTCTTCAAGTCTTTGGCTACTGTCAGAAATGGAGGACTGAAGAGCAGACAAATCAACAGTTGATGATGGAGCACTAGAGGATGAACTACCAAGTCCATGACTATTGATGTTCCTCAATTCCTTCTTGAGATCAGACATCTCATTATCAATGTGGGCTGATAAGTTCTTTACTTTCTAAGTCTCAACAAGGTGAGCAAATGACAGTCTTGTTTTAGAGATTTGAGAAAGAGTTTCCTTTGGTTGAAGACATCTGCTTGGGATTTGCCAAGATTCCCAGAAGAACTTTTTCCAATTTTTCTTGATGCTCCTTCAGCTCTACTGAAGCATCTGCCATTGTCCCAATCAATCTGTTGAACCTTTGTGCAGCATAGTCTGACACTGCCTTTTGCTCAATGAATTTAGCAGTCACTACATTCTCAAGCCTTTGAACTTTCAAGGTGAAGTTTTCTGACATTTCTTGAATGGAGGAGGTGAAAGCTTCAAATTTCTCATTTAATAAGGAGTACAACTCTGGTGGAACAGTGGGTCCACCAAGACATGAGTGGTTGAGCTTGAGATTGAGGTTGTGGGATGAAGGTGGGTAGTCCATAGAGGGGTGAACAGGGAGGAGTCTTGAAATGAAGGAGTGAAAGGTTCAGCTTGGGTATCTCCTTCAACATGAGGCTGATCCTCATTGATGGGGGGCTGGTCCTCAGCAGAGGCTGATCCTCAGCAAAGGCTGGTCCTCAGCAGGAGCTGGTCCTCAGTAGGAGGCTGGTCCTCAGTAGGAGGCTGATCCTCAGTAGGAGGTGCCACTACCTCAGGTGCTTCAACATTGGTCCTCTCCTAACTTGATTACCTTAAGTCTGAACCCCATAAATTTTTGTAAATGCTTGAAGCAATAAACATTTGCCTTGGGAATTATTGAGTCTTCATTTGCAAGAGGAATTTCAAAATGCTCAAACACAGGAGTCAGATGGGCTGCATATGGAAGAGACCTATGTAGATTATTCCTGGTGGTCTCGGAGATGATCTGAAACATAATGACATGGAGATTGACCTTGAGATTTTTCTTCATGCAATAGAGCATAAATCTCTGGAGTCTGTAAGCCTATCCCTTCCACCACCTTGGGAGTTATGATGGTAGTGAGTATGTGGTGAAGGGTTCTCAACACTGGAGGGAATTTATTGTGTTGAATTTGCTTACATGAGTCTGCTTTGTATCAGAAGGATCTGCTGGAAGACCAGTCAACAATGTATAGGCTTTATGAAGATCAAATTCAAACTCATGGTAGTTAGTTCCTTCATCAGGAATTCTGAACAAAGTGGCAGCCAAAGAGATTGGCAAAGCAATAGCAATACCCTGAACTTCACTTGTAACCATCTTCATCACATTTAAATTCAAGTAGAATTCTTGGACAAGTCTAGGGTAACAATCCGAAATTCTGAGATAAATGGCAGCCAAGATTGAAAGCTGAAAAACTCAATGATTTCCGGAAAGGTAGTGCGAAGGTCATTGTCATCCAAGTTGACAACCCGGGCTTTAGGATTGATCTACCTTACGCACTAGTTTGGAAGGTGTGGCTTCAACTCAGAAGGGTTTGAGGAGGACTCTTCAGAGACTTCAGGAGAGGAGACCACGATCCTCCTTCTAGCGTGTGAGGAACCTCTACCTCTGACAGAGGAGGATGCCCTACCTCTTTTGAAAGCTGAAGACTGCCCTGGCTGCGCCACAGGGTCGTGCCTTCTTTTACTCCGTTGCTCAGTGGGAGGCTGTTCATCCACACGGATAGCATGAGCCATCGCTCTGGCTCTTGCTCCACGCCGAGGTTGATGTTTCAGCGCCATAGAAGCAAGGAGAAGGAGAACAACAGGGGAAGGAGGAAGAAATGAGGGAAGAAGAGGAAGCAAGGGTTGATGGAGGAAGAGGACGGGGTTTCCTGCCGATTTGAGTGGGGAAGGATGGCCATGGGTCGACATGGGAAATAAAAAGGGTTTTAGGGTGTGATGCCCCGCGGAACCCAAATTAGTCTAACTGGCGCCCAGGCCTTAAAGCTCTCGGACAGGAAGTAGTGTCGACACGAGGACTGATAGTGTCGACCTGGCCTAAACAAAAGTGAGTATTTGAGCATGAGAAAAATGTGGGAGTTTTGGGACATCTTTAGGATGATGACCAATCAATGGAATTAACATTTCAAGGAATTTTAAGAAGCTAAAAATTCAGTGACCATAAGTTGCAGAAATTCAACAGATTTCCAGTTTTAATACACATCCAACATGATATGACATGAGTGACTTGAGCCAATAAAATGATAAATGAGAGATATAATGCATCCAACAATCAATAACAACCAACTAAATTCTTCAAATACAAGGAAATCCAAATATCTTTTAGATTGAAATCAAGTGTGATGAAGACAAACATCTTAAAAACAAACTGTTGAGAAAGAATGATGATTCCTTTGAGGCATTTCTCCTTGGTTACACACACATTTTTTTTTTTAATCAAACTGTCAAATGTGGTAAGTCTTGTTCACTCAAGAACTAATGCTTGTTACACACCATAGTTCCTGGATACTTGAGAGTTTACCCATTATCAAGTTTCAAAGGGTAAATGACAACCTTTTGACTTGAAAATATACTTGATCAAACCCAATATTCTCAGTTACTCAGTCATCATCGAATATGTAGCTTTTTATTTTTATAAATTTTTTATTTTGAAATCCCCTTTGAACAGAGATAGCAATAATACCTCATGACATACATAACTCTTCATTCATTGTGAAGGTGTGTAGTTTCTCAGTATAGATGCCATTGCTCTGTTGAGATGAGTGTGTTTTGGAGACAATGTTTAAAAAGGAAATCATTTATCTCTCATGCCAGTTGAAAAAAGATGGTTAGGATCAAGACACACATTGGTTTCAGTCTTTTAAAGAGTTTTGAATTTCTTCAGTGATGATGAATGTAGTTGAGAGTTGATTGTGAAAAAATATAGTAGATCACTCAAAAGATCATTTTGAGGTTCTAGTTGACTCAATGAGGATATCATGCAAGGAAGTTGGTGTAAATCAAGAAGAATGTTGAATTTTGCAAGAGTGATGATTTGTGAATTCTCAAGCTCCCCCTGAGATGATGATTCCATCAACTTTCCATCAAGACAAAGATATGCAAGAATTTAAACAAAGATAAAATTATTCTCTTTGAACAAAGAACTCCCCCTCAGCCATTGCATATTCATTTCTTGGTACTTGGCGGAGACATATACTCTCGCATAGTGAAAGTGTCCAGACAAGCATAACTTGTCCTTCTCCAAGTCACCATTTGATATACCAAGAAATTCAACACAATGTAAGTTGAAGAATCCATTGTCAAAAAGACATGAAAGTGAAATGAGAGAGATTGTATGAATCAAGGAAGCAAAGGATAATGATGATGCAAAGAACTCCCCCTCAGAAAGTGCATAACACTTAACCCAACCCATGAGAGAGATCAAGAAAATGGACTTTACAAAGGCCAAGCTCTCTCCTCAAAGATGAAATCTACTGTCAGAAGAGGTTTGGTAAAGATGTCAGCAATTTGTTTTTTCAGTTTCTATGAAATGGAGTTCAAAAGATTTCTTTGCTACCTCATCTCTCAAGAAATGATGCCTAATTTCAATATGCTTGGTTCTTGAATGCTGAATGGGGTTTTAGACAGATTATTGCACTTGTGTTATCACATAGGATGGGAACACAACCTAACTCTTGGTTGTAATCAAGAAGTTGATGTTTCACCCAAAGAATTTGAGTTCCACATCTACCTGCTGCAACATACTCAGCCTCTGCAGTTGACAGAGCAACTGAATGTTGCTTTTTAGAAGCCCAAGAGATTAGACACCCACCTAAGTATAAACACAAGCCACTTGTGCTTTTTCTATCTAATTTACATCCAGCATAGTCAGCATCACAATATGCAATCAAATCTAACTTGCAACCAGCAGGATATCAAATTCCTAAATCACATATTCCAACAAGATATTTGAAAATTCTTTTAACAACTAACATGTGACTTTCCTTAGGATTTGATTGAAATCTAGCACACAAATAACACACAAATTGAATATCAGGTCTAGAAGTTGTAAGATAAAGCAGAGAACCAATCATCCTCTGTAGGTCTTTGGGTCTACTGACTTACCAAGTGAGTCTTCTTCTAGCTTAGCATTAATAGCAATTGGTGTGTTTGAATGCTTGAGGTTATGAAAGTCACCCTTTTCAGCAGTTCCTGACATATTTGGTTTGACTGATGAAGATCCCCTCAGTTGTTTGGTTAACCTGCAATCCCAAGAAAAACTTTAAGTCTCCCATTAAACTCATTTCAAATTCATTTTTCATTTGATTGAAAATTCAGTACACAGGCTTTTATTGGTTGATCCAAATATTATGTCATCAACATAAATTTGGACTGCAATGATTTGATTATTGACTGTTTTTGTGAACAAGTTTGATCAACATTTCCTCTAGTATATCTTTTTTCAAGTAAAAAGGAACTCAAACGGTCATAGCAAGCTCTTGGAGCTTGTTTAAGACCATAGAGAGCCTTATGAAGCTTGAAAACATGGTTTAGGATGTTTTTCACTTTCAATCCAGGAGGTTGTTCAACAAAACATTTTCCTTTATATATCCATTTAGAAATGCACTTTTAACATCCATTTGATAGACTTTAATTTCATGGAGGATGCAAAAGCAAGGAAAATTCTAACTACTTCTAGTCTAGCTACAGGGGCATATGATTCTTCAAAGTCAATTCCAAACTCTTGGTTGCACCCCTTTGCAACTAGCCTAGCTTTATTTCTAATGACTTGACCAGATTTATTCAATTTATTTCTGAAAACCCATCTAGTGCCAATGACTGTTTGGTCACTAGGTCTAGGTACTAATTCTCATACTTGATTCTTTCAAATTGATGGAGTTCATCATGCATGACATTATCCAATCAGAACTTGATAAAGCTTCATCAATTGACTTTGGCTCAACTTGGGAAATTAGAGCTAGGGGTCTTCTTCAAGAGCATGCAGAATGATGATCTAGTCCTAACTCTATCATGCAAATTACCAACTACATTATCCAATGGGTGATCTCTCAAAATTCGATGTTCAGAAATTACCTGTTGAGGGTACTTAAATTTGGAGCAACATTACCTGATCCACTTGAAGATGGTGAATTGATGTTCAAGTTCTCACCAGTGTCTTCAAGCTCCTCAACAGTTGGTGAAGAGTCCACAACGAAATTGTCTTCTTCACTGTCTTGATTTTCCCTGCAAGGCTTAGAACTTTTAGTTGAAAAAGAATTTTCATCAAAGATAACATGTGGAGACTCTTCAACATTTTTTTTTTGAGAGAATAAACTCTAAAAGCTCTTGACACTTCAGAATAGCCAAGAAAGATGGCTTCCTGACTCTTGCATCAAATTTGTCAAGATTTTCTTTATTGTTGTTATGAACAAAGCATTTACACCCAAATGTTTTGAAATAAGATACAGTTGGCTTTTTATTTTTCAATAATTCATAGGGGGTTTTCTGATTTTTGGTCTGATCAAAGCTCTATTTAGAATGTGATTTGCTGTGTTTACAGCTTCAGCCCAGAAGGATTTGGGCAAATTACTTTCTAAGAGCATGGATCTAGCCATTTCCACAAGAGTTCTATTCTTTCTTTCCACAACTCTATTTTGTTCTGGAGTTCTTGGGAAGAAAACTTGTGAAATATTTGAAGTTCAGCACATAAATCAGAAAAAGATTGGTTTTTCAAATTCCCCCCATGATCAGTCAAAATATTTTGATTTTATATGGAAGGTTTGTTAAGACAGTGGTACAGAAATTTCCTGAACTCAAGGCAAGTATCACTTTTGTGGGACAAGAAAATAACCCATGTAAATCTGGTAAAATCATCAATGATTACAAACCCATATCTTTTGCCTTAGACTTAGAATCCTTGTTGGGCCAAAGAGGTCCATGTGAAGTATTCTAGTGGCCTAGATGTGAGTACCTCATTGAGGTTTTAAAAGATTTCTTAGTTTGTTTGTCCTTGGGCACAGATCCCACAAACTTGATTTTCAATATTAGAAAAGGATTCAGGAAGTCCCTTAACCAGATTCAGCCTTAACAATTTATTCATTGTTCTGAAACTTACATGGCCAAGTCTTTTGTAGCACCCCGGAAATTTTAGTATATAAAGAAATCAAATTTAAATAAAAGTGTTGGAGGGACTTCCAACATTATATATTAATGACCCAATATCATAAGCGAGTCAATGGACATCATGTAGCCAATAATCCAATAAAGCTAGAAAATACAGGGAAAATTCGTAACTCTAAATAGGCAAAAAATTAGAAAAGGCAATTTGAGTTGAATTGGGATGCAATCATGCATTCTTGGCAACCCAAATTCGTGCCTATCTATGGTGGGAGGTTTCCTAAAGCCTCACACACTCTAAGGGAGGAAGGAATCCTCAAAAGATAGGAAACTGCCCTGTCAAAACTGCAGCTTAGCTTTCCTAGTTATAATAGGACTCCTAAAACACCACGGTTGTTTAAATACTCTTCACCAAACCCTAGGAACGAGTTTTAGAACTTGCTGGGGTCGTGTGGAGAAGTTCTTGGTGGCTGGGGAGCAGGAGATCATCCACACCAAGTCGTTCTTCTTCCCCTGTTTCGTCTGCTGCGACCTGCACAGACCATCATCTTGAAGTCGACCAAAGGTGAGTCAAACCTAAACCAATCCTTGCAAGGCTTATACCCCTGGAAAGAGGGTCAAGGCTACGTTCTAACCCAAGTAGAATTCTCAAATTCCATGCAGTGTACACGGAGCAGTAAGCGTTTTCCTCCGAGTGTCTGAACTCAGGTTTTCTGGAAAAACGAGACTTCTTCAACCAGAAGGTAGGTTTTATCAGGCCAAACCTTAATTATATCCTATACCAATGTGTAGAGCATCAAGTTAACTTTCTTTTTCCACTGGTTTCATCGAATTCTAATGAGTATATTTTGAGTTATGAGTGTTTTTCCAAAGTCGCGCACTGTTAGGGTTTTTCCCGTTCTTCTTATTATGCACATGATTCAAGACTGAATTTGACTGAAATTCCTTCACGAAAGTTTTTCTAATTGAAGTCACAATCATCTTTTATGTTGGACGTTTTGTCCAAAAGTCCTTGGGTAGAGAGTTACAGGCGTGGGCAGAGAGTCACTGCATGATACTGGGATTTCGGGCTACACTTGACTTTCTGTTCTTCATATGTTTTCTCAGAATTGGAGACCGAATTAGATCAAATCCTCAACATCAAAGTTCTTCTACTAGTTATCCTCGTCATCTTTCGTGTCGAACGTTTTGTCTAAATGTCATTAGTTAGAGATTTATAAGATAGGTAAGTGATCACTGCATGAGACATGTTTTCAGGTCACACTTGACCATATGTTTTGTCATGGAGGGCAGCTAGTGTCGACACTACCTTATCTAGTGTCGACACACTGTCCCAAAGCAGCTCAGAAAGTGTTCTGGGAAGCTCTCTAGTGTCGACACTACCTCATCTAGTGTCGACACCCTGTCCCAAACAGCCCAGAAGGTGTTCTGGGAAGCTATCTAGTGTCGACACTACCTCATCTAGTGTCGACACACTGTCCCAGTTTTTCCCAGAAAGTTCTGGGAACTGATCTAGTGTCGACACTACCTCATCTAGTGTCGACACACTGTCCCATGTTTTCCAGAAGATTTTTTGGAACCTGTCTCTAGTGTCGACACTACTGGAACTAGTGTCGACACTACTTGACCAGTTTTTCATGTTTTTGCTTTGTGTTTGAAGCATGGTGTCACACCAGCATGGGTTGTGTCGACACTACCTTTACAAGATATTGCATATTTTGGGTCTGTTCATTACATAATGTCTATTTAATGGCTTAAAAGTGTTTAACCCATTGAAAAATCCTTAATTACATGAATATTATTCTGATTGCTTTCTTAATGATATGATCATACATGAAACTTGTGATTTACTATTGTTACCATTCTAGCTTGCTTTAAGTGAAAATTTTATCTTAAAATCTTGTAAAACCCATTTGTAGCTAAATGCATTGTTCATTGCATGCCATCATGTTAAGTGTTTTTCCTAGAGTTTGAGACCGACGGATTGTGAATTTACACATGTGCATTTCTACACACTTATACATCAAGGGCGTGCACTTCCTTCTCTTCTTGTTCTCGTGAGTGTGAATTGCCATCTAGACTAAAGCCATTAATGTAAAGATTGAACTAAATTGTAAATCTATCTTTCAGCTGCCGAATTTATCTCTTGACTATTGTCCTCATGGAATCATGTTCGATTTATTTATTTCTTCTCATCATCATCATGAACATGACATTACACATGCTTATTTTTTTGAAACTCTCATTGGCCATTATTTATGACTGTGGGTATCTACATTTAAAATTTTACATGAGATGGCTGACAGGGCACGGAGTGTGTCCAAGGGCTCCAGTCTAGCCCCAATGACGGCGAGTCATAAATATACTGTTAACCATGGGGTATAATGATTACTGACGTTGCATCTGCGCTGGGAGTACTTTCTTGCTTGTTGAATGTTTGATACATAACCACATACACGTGTCCTGGTGTACATTCTTGATGGATCTTTTCTTGGTGTACATTGGTGTCTACGTGCCTGATTAGTGTTACTTGAACGTGCTTGTGCAATCTTGCTTGCTTGCTTGCGTGATATGGTCATCCTGCATTTATTGCAACTAGTGATATCTTGCTTTCTTGAAAACTATTGACATCAAGTGAAATCTTGCGTGCTTGTGCAAAGTGATATATTGCTAGTTCTTTCTTGGCACCTTGTTCAAAAATCTTATTCTATCTTGTTCACTCTATCCAGCTTGTTTTATATGTCATGTTTTAAAGAGTTTTTGTTCGTACGTGCATATCATTCATCGTACTTGCCTAGTTCAAAAATGTTAATCACTTATATCATTGCCCGCACATTGAGATATAAATCCTACTGGGCTAGTTTGCTCATCCCCTACCTTTTTCCAATCTAGGTGACTATGAAGTTCAAGAGGAAGAGCAAGTCGAGGATGGGAATGCATCCGAGTGATGAGCGTCCCAATTATGAGTCTAGTTATCGTAGTTTATTTTGAGAGTTAGAACCTGTAGTAGGAAGTGAGGGGTAAATGTGCTTTCCTTTTTATTTGAGTCTCAGTCTTGTACTAGTTTCCAATTCTTATAAGTTGAGTTGAAATTGAATACAGTTTTTATTGAGTTCAATATTTGGGCCCTATTATGATGTTGTGTTGATACACATTTAGTGCGTGCTAGATAGAGGCTTATTTTGCCGACTGTCCACGTCTCGAAATATCGACTCGAATTAATTATCGAACTAATATCCGCTGCGTAATTCTCGGGACGTGACATCTTTTGTGCCAAGTCCATGCAATTTCATCTTTATTAGCAACAAAGCAAAGATTTTCAGAAAAGTTTTTATTGAGGTGATCATGTAAACATTGTTTTCCTTTTTCCAAAAAAATTTATTTTATCAGTTGATGAATCAATTATCTTACAGAAATCAGATTCAAACACAACTTGTGACCTTTGTCACATAGTTGGCTAATACTGAGCAAATTGTAATCTAGACCATCAACTAATAAAACATTATCAACAGAGTTTGAGGAAGATTGACCAACCTTACCAGATCCAATGATCTTTCCTTTATTTTTACCTCCAAAAGTTACCGAACCTCCCTCCTTCTCAATCAGGAATGAAAATTTGGCTCTATCTCCAGTCATGTGTCGTGAACACCCACTGTCAAGGAACCACATGTTTGAATTGGGTGCACGACCTTCCTGAAAAATCATCAGTGGAGAGAAGATTTTGGTACCCAAACAGTGTTGGGACCATCAGAATGTTTGGACATAGTCATCAAATATTTTCTCACCCAAATTTGATTTGTTTTTGATTTTTGTCTTATCACAGTGGTGTTCTCTGTCTTTTTCAATTTCTTCTTTCCCTTAGGAATGAAAACACCAGTGTTTTTGTTTTCATTAGGAGGGGAGTTTTTCATTTGAACATTAGAATTTAGATGAGGAGGTGGAATCCAAGGATTTTGTTGGTACATCAAAAAATTTGGATAGAAGAATTGTGGATGATACCAACATGGGTTGTGATACCATTGGCTCCAAGAATTGGTCCAATCAGCTTGATATGCTGTCTTGGAGGTCCAAGGTTTTTTATGAATGACTTCCTTTGGAGTTTTCTTATTTTTCAATTTTTATTTGAATTTTTGATTTTGTGGTTGTTTTTGTTGCTGTTGAGCAGGTCGACCTCTTCTTGACTGGTGTCGACACAACAGCCACATAATCCTTCTTCTTGTGGACTGGTGTCGACCTGTCAGGTGACTGTGTCGACCTGGTTGTCTTGTTTTGATTCTGAGTTTTTGAGATTTTTGGTGTTTTGCTTAATTTCAGTGTTCTCAAGATTGGGACCTTTGACAAATTTAATCAATGGTGCTTTATCTTTTTCTCACCAGATTTGTCTTTCTTAGGTTTCTGTTTATTAAATCCTAGTCCATGAGAAATTGAGTTCATTTTGGCTCCCAGCAATGCCTCCAAATTGTCCTTACCTTTTGTAAAGGTTTCAATGACTTCATCCTTTTCCTTTAGCTGGTTTTCCAAGGTTTTGATTTCTTCATTCTTTTGTTGTTTATCTTTATTTTCCTTTTCCAGCTTTTCAGATAATTCTTTGAATTCATGGGTGGCCTTTTGAGAGGCAAGCTTAAGCTCATCAATTACGTTCAGAAGATTTTCTTTTCTTCATTAAGTTCTGTCACTTCATTTTCAAGTTCACACATTCTTTTGTTGAAGGATTGGTTGTGCAAGATATTTTCAATTTTTTTTGATGTGTTTATTTTCTTTCCTCATTTCAGTGTATTTTTCAACTAATTCAGCATATGCATCCTGCCAATCTTCAACTGAAAAATCTTCGAAAGATGTGCTTACCTTCCATCTGAGCTATTGGCCATGAAGCAGATCTCCTCACTTTCAGAGCTTGAGGATTTTTCTTCTTCTTCCTTTTCACTTGAGTCTTCATCAGACCAAGTGGCTACCATGGCCTTTGGCTTCTTGAACTTATGAATCTTTTTGTGCTTTTCCTTTTTGTTTTCAGGACATTCTCCCTTCATATGTCCTGGCCTATTGCACCTGTAACAAATGACAACTTCGTCAGATTTCTGATTCTTATTGAAATTAGAATTGGAAAAGGAAGTGTTTCTCTTACCTGAAGAAAGTTTCTTTTTCCCATAAAGTTTTCCTTTTCTAAATTTTAAGAATTTTCTGAATTGCCTGGTCATGAGGGCAATTTCATCCTCGTTTGACTCAGACTCATCAGAACTGGTTTTCTCCTGACTCTTGTCTTTGTTACTTGAAGAGGCCTTCAATGCTACTGGCTTGGTTTTAATTATGTGTTCTTCATTTCTCTTTAGATTAATTTCATATGTCATTAAAGATCCTATCAATTCATCCAAAGAAATTTTGGACAGATCTTTAGAATCTTCAATGACAGTGGCCTTTGTATGCCAAATTGAAGAGAGAGAACGTAGAATCTTTCTTACCAAGTCAGCATCCATATAATCCTTACCTAAGGCCTTCAGTCCATTCACAATTATCATAAACCTGGCAAACATTTCAGAAATTGTCTCATTAGATTTCATCATAAATAATTCATATCAGAGACAAGAATGTTAGCTTTAGTTTCTTTCACCTGAGATGTTCCCTCATAGAGTAACTCGAGTTTATCCCACATCTCTTTGGCAGATTTGCACATTGAGATTCTCGAGTACTCCTTAGGGTGAACAGCACATTGAATCATATTCATGGCACTGTAATTCAATGTAGCTCTTCTTATCTGTTCCCTAGTCCAGGTTTCTTCCTTTCCTGGTTCTCATAGGGGCCTACCTCCACTACTTTCCAGATTTCATAATTTTGGGCTCTAAGAAAAACTTGCATTCTATTTTTCCAATAAGAATAGTCCGTTCCATTAAAGAATGGTGGCCTATTAATGGAATGACCCTCAGCTATGAACCCTCTGGAATCCATTGAATTAAAAAGATGGTGCAAAGAAGAAAACACTCAGCAAGCAAACAAATCACACAGAACAAATAGAAATCACTCAGATCAGATCAGATCAGATATAAACCTGCTCTGATACCAATTGTTAGGATCGAAATAGGTGATGACAAGATCTAGAAGGGGGGGTTGAATAGATCTAGTCCAATTTTACGAAAACTTAGTCAATTAAAAGCGGTTCTTAGAATCAGAGACAAAATGAAAGAACACTTAGCAGATCTGATCAATTGATGTGAGAATTGTGTGATTGAAGTGAATGAGGAAGTTGATTAGAAGAGAGTTTGCACAGCCCTATGCATACATCTAGCGCAACTGAAAATTAGAAAGCAAGCAAACCACTGCACAGAGAAATTTTAGGTGGTTCGGAAATCACACCATGTGACTCCTACATCTACCCCTCACACAGTGAGGATCCACTATCAACTTGAAAACACAACACACACTGGAGCCTGACAACTCCACAAATGAGTTAGACAACTCACACACCACCTAGAGCAAGACTACTCTAGAATCTGAGCAAGACTGCTCAACCACACAAACTGAGTACGACGACTCAACAACCTGAGCACAAAGGCTCACAAACACTTGCTAGTTCAAAAACACCAAGATTCAGATCCTCTAGCAATGATCTGATCTATTAAGGCCAATTCAAGAGAATTGATGCAATGAATTATGCACAATCTCTAGAATAGCCAAGAAGAAACAAGAAGACTTAAGATATGATGTTGACAATTCTTGTTCTTCAAGAGGACTCCCTTTAGAGGCTGAATTGGAAGGATCTTGATCACTTGAAGTCCCTTGGCCGATGCTCTGTAATTTTGATCTTGGGATCTTCC
This sequence comes from Colocasia esculenta, assembly GCA_014218235.1. Lineage (NCBI taxonomy): Eukaryota > Viridiplantae > Streptophyta > Magnoliopsida > Alismatales > Araceae > Colocasia > Colocasia esculenta. Next base: position 21,832 of record JACBKR010001419.1, on the reverse strand, counting down.
TTGAGTGCTTCACAATCGCTGGCTTCTACTTGATCTGCTCCCTTGAAGTTGATCCTAATGCTTCATCTTGATCAACCTTCGATCCTTGTGCTTGAAGAGGTGTGAATTGTGGAGAAGAAGCACAGGAGGGAGCAAAACTGGGAGGAGAGGCTCTCTTGACGCCAAAGCTTTCTTGGAGGCGGTTGGAAGCTCTCTTGATGTGATGGATAGCCAATTAGGGAGTATTTATACCCAAAAATATCCAAAGGTACCCTTGGGGGTCGTGGGCACAAGTTCCAAGGCCCATCCATCAAATCCCTAGGGTGCCACGTGTCCAGGAGGAAGTTTAAGTTCCAAACTTTCCGGAGTGTGTCGACCTGCCCTTGAGTAGTGTCGACACACTGTCCCAGACTGGCCAATTGATTCCCTGGGAGTAGGCTCTAGTGTCGACACTACTCCAACTAGTGTCGACACACTGTTCAGAACCTGTAAAACAGGCCTTCTGGAAGAGGTCTCTAGTGTCGACACTACTAAGTCCTGTGTCGACACACTGTCCAGGTCTGTTTGATGGGTTCTCTGGGAGCTGTCTCTAGTGTCGACCTGTCCTGGTCTAGTGTCGACACTAGAGGATCTTTTCTTCACATTTCTGCCTTTGCTCTGAACCATTGTGTCGACACCAGTGATGGTTGTGTCGACACTACCTTTGCAAGAAATGTTTGTCCCTGAGAAAATAAACACATAAATCATTAGTTAACTGAATTATCATGTATATGAAAGATAAATGTGTTTAGGAACATGCTCTTTGAGTATTGTTGTTCTATGGGTGATGCATTTAACATGTTTCAATTGTTATGCATTAAAATCACAGCTTGTCATCATCAAAATATGAGGGAAAATGATTTGTATTCACACTCAACCCAACATTTCCTTCACCATCCACTACATCTCCTATCTCCCTCCCCACACATTCCTCCACCTCCTCCTCTTTTTGAGGACCCTCCCTCCAGCCTCATCATTAGCTGGAGCCTCCTCTCCTCTGGTCCTTCCTCTTATGGACCATCTGACATACCTTCCTCCACCTGTCATTGTAACACCCGAAAATTTAGTGATTTAAAAATTTTGGAAATAAAGGAGAATAAGATTACATAAACATATTGGAGAGACTTCCAATACCAAGTGTTAATGACCCATTAACAAGATTGGGCCAATAGAGCACATTTGGCCCAAGGATATAAATGAACTAGGACAGGAATTTATCCAGAAATTCGTGTATGTAATTATGCCATAATTGGAGAGGGAAAGTAGGGGTTAAAAATTAAGGTAATTAGTCAGGAAAGGTAAGCCAAAACCGGACCCAACTCTAAGAGGTGATTTCCTAAACCTTTGCTACCTCTTTTGGGTAAGGGAATCCCAGATTTTATGGAAAGTGGGAAACAGAGCTCGTAGCCCCTTTCCTAGTCTCGTTAGGACTCTTAACTACACCCTAAAACTATAATAACTCGTCCCTAAACTCTTGGGGAAGGTTTAGAAACAAGTTGGGGTCGAGAGTAGCAATTTTGGAGCACTGGGGAAGTGGAGAACGGCTGGGGAGAATCGTGGTCTTCCTCAACCTCGCTCTACATCAACCCAGAACTGCAGAGAGTTCTTAACATCTAAAGGTAGGTGTTCTCGGGCCAAGATTAAAGAAACCAACACCATCATGTAGATATTTGAGTCTAGGATCATTTGCACTTGGTTTGACTCAATTCATGGAGTATACGTTGCGTATTCATAGTTTTTCCCGTATCTCGCACAGTTAGGGCTTTTTCCGTTCTTTGTATTATGCACGTGATTCGAGACCGAATTTGACTAAAATTCCTTCATGAAAGTTCTTCTACTTGAAGTCACGATTATCTTTTATGTCGGACTTTTTGTCCAAAAATATTTCCTTAGAGAGTTATAAGCTTCGTAAGAGAGTCACTGCATGATACTATGATTTTGGGCTACACTTGACTTTTTGTTCTTCATATGTTTTCTCGGTATTCGAGACCGAATTAGATCAAACCCTCAACATCAAAGTTCTTCCACTAGTTGTCCTCTTCATCTTTCGTGTTGAACGTTTTGTCTAAATGTCATGCGTTAGAGAGTTATAAGAGTTGGAAGTAAATCGCTGCATAAGATGTGTTTTCGGGTTCCACATGACCTATGAGTTTTGTTCTGGAAGGGCACTAGTGTCGACACTACTTTGGGCTAGTGTCGACACACTGTCCCAAAACAGCCCAGAAAGTGTTCTGGGATCCTCTAGTGTCGACACTACCTGATCTAGTGTCGACACACTGTCCAAGTTTGACCCAGAAAGTTTGTTCTGAGCTGATCTAGTGTCGACACTACCTGATCTAGTGTCGACACACTGTCCCATATTGGCGAGAATGTTTCTGGAAGCTGTCTCTAGTGTCGACACTACTTGATCTAGTGTCGACACTACTTGACCTTTTTTCCTTGTATTTGAAGCACTGTGTCGACACTACCTGATCTAGTGTCGACACTACTTGACCAGTTTTGCATTATTTTTGCCATGTGTCTGAAGCATTGTGTCGACACTAGTCAGGGGTGTGTCGACACTACCCTTACAAATTTTTACATATTTTGGGTCTGATCATTCCATGATGTCTACAAGCATGTGCATGATGTTATATAGTATGCATGGACCTAAATAAATCAACCCATTGAAGAAAATGGTATGATACGAATATGATTCTAATGTGTAATTTTGTTTGTCCTTATGTTCATTTGATTATCTTGTGATCTTACCTATTGTCACCGATAAGATAAGAATATGATGTGAATATGGGGATGAATACATGTTAGTATGGACTTGTTAGTGGTGTTAATGTCATGATTTGCATATAAGTTTCAATAGTTACATGCCTTCCGGTGTTCAATTAATTATTTGTCATATGCATACATGCTAGGAAAGATCCGTGCTCATCACTTACACTTTTGCACGAATAGGCACACCCTTCTTGGGAATTGAGAGCACATGTTCTGCATATAATTTGTCTTTTGAAACACCTCATGTCAAGACATTAATGAATTATGAAACATAAGATACATCGTTATCCTGCCTTATTCTCTTGAGCTATTTGTCATACCTTGACTCTATGAATGATCATGTTCCTTTTTACTATGAGCTTGCCATTGAAACTCTGTGGCCATAATATGAATATGTTTGTTCGGCACAACATGGGACTTCGGTCCAATTTGACTAATGCTTGTGCAATAAGGGCACTGTCTGGTCCTGGGGAGGAGCACCCCAACGTACTTTTTAACCGCGGGAGTATGGACTTGTGGTGCGTAGCATGGCACTGATACGATATGCAAGATTGTGTGAATGTGCCTCTGTTTGATATGATAAGTGATGTGATCTGATATGATATGATTTGATATGATACGTCTGATCATGTGAACGCATGATATATGTCTGAATATGGCCAATCTTTTGATACGATTCTATTTCCGAAATATCTGTCCAGGTACATATGCAACTCGACATTTGATCTGAAATGATATCCGTTCTACTCTGCTATTCGATCTGTTAGTATTGCAAGCATTGTCATCATATACATGTTCATATCTTGCCTGATTAAAATGCTAATCACGTATATTAGTGCACGCACCAAATATGAGATGTAAATCCTACTGAGCTAGTTCGCTCACCCTATCATCCTACCCTTTTTCAGGAAGTGATGAAGAACCAGTGGAGTCCGATGGGACAGGGCAAGAGTGAAGAGCACCCTCCATATGAGTCGATGATAGTTTAGAAATAGACAATTGAGTAGTCTATGTATTAGTTAACTTTTCTGGAAGATTTATTTGAATAATGGACCTTTAGATGGTTCTTTCTTATGTAAGGTTGTATCTAGTTGAATGAAATGAAATAGAGTACCTTTGATGATGTTATTATGATTTGAAAAGTGTTGTTATATTCAATTGTGACTCTGTGTTACTCAACTGTGATACGCCTATTTGTATCGTTCACGTCCCCCGGTATTTATTCCGCTGCTAAATATCGGGGCGTGACAGTTGGTAATCAGAGCCCTAAACTTTAGGGTCCAAGGAATAGGAACATAGAATGGAACTAGATCACACGAGTCAAAATCTGTCGTACCTAATGTGAGCTTGGGTAGAACTATGGGAATAGAAGTCACATGTGATATATATTAGATGACTGACTCATATTATTATCTTGAAGGTACTTATTACCTTAATGGCCGTTGAACGTGCCCAGGCAAGGGACATGCAACGAACAATACAGAACTTGACTCAGGCTATCCTACAAGCCACCCAGGGTGGAGGTAACCGCGGAGCCGGTGATCTCCATCGGAATTTTCGGAATATGGATCCGCCTAGGTTTGAAGGGAGTACTGACCCAGATGTTGCTGAACACTGGGTTAAGGAAATTGAAAGGATATTCAGGTCATGCAATGCACGACCAGAACAAAGTACTACTGGCGACTTTCCAATTGGAAAAGGATGCCAGGGCATGGTGGGAGTCGGTAGAAGCAACATTAAATGGCCAGCAACTAACATGGGCTCAGTTCATTGAGCAATTCAACACCAAGTACTTTTCTGAGAGGGTCCAAAGCGAAAAGCAGCCGAATTTGCGGCTTTGAAGCAGAGAGGACTCAATGTGGCTGAGTATGAGGCCCAATTCTCTCGCTGTCCGATATGCTGTTCACTTAATTGGGACAGAAAGGATGAAGGCAAAACGCTTTCTGAATGGCTTGAGGCCCCAGTTCATCACTCAACTGGCGCCAATGGACATTCAAACTATGCTAACATGGTAAAGAAGGCTCAGTTACTGGAAGATGCCATGGAGACTGCTGAAAGAATTATGGGAAGACCCGCGAAAAGGAGCAAGTGTCTTCTACAGGAAGGTATCAGCCGACCATTGGAAGAAAAGGCCCAGTGGCGGGTAAATAACCAGCTGATAAAAAGCCAAAGGAGTTAGGTAAGCAGATATGTGGCAACGGGAGAAAGGTGCAAACACTGTGACAAAGCTAGTCACCGGTCTGAACATGCTGGAGAGCGCAAGGGAGATGCCTGCGCTGTGGTAGTCGTGACCATAGGATCTCGGACTGCCCACTACTGAAAGAACAAGCTCCTCAGGACAAGCGTCCGAATGGACAGAAGAGGCAAGGCCGATTGCAAGCTATCCAGGAACCGGAAGCTGCTGACGAAGGAGGTATCGTGGAAGGTACACTCACTATTCTTTCCCGACCCGCATATGTTCTTTGATACGGAGCTACGCATTCCTTTATATCTCAAACATTTGTTGATACCCTACCTGTGAAACCCGTCCAAATGAAATCTGGAATAGTTGTGTCAACCCCGATTGGTCCTGGCACCAATCTTACAAACCATATACCCTCTAGTGAAGTGTTGATTGAAACTCAGAACCTACCAGCAATTTATATGTATGGATATGGAGGGGTATGATGTGATACTGGGAGCAGACTGGTTGTCTGAACATGGGGCTAGTATCAACTGCAGGAGAAGTCGGGTAACCTTTAGCCATTACCCAAAACTAGTGTTCACAGGGGATAGAAACCGCAGGAGATTGTCACTTATCTCTGCATTACAAGCTAAAAGGATGATGAGGAAAGGTTGTATGGCCTTTCTTGCTGCTGTTGTCATCGCAAAGAAGGAAGTCAAAGTTGAGGACATCCATGTTGTCAGCGAATACGCTGATGTTTTTCCCGAAGACTTGCCAGGAATTCCCCCTGAGCGAGAAGTTGATTTTACCATCGAGTTGGTCCCTGGAGCAGCACCAGTATCTAGGGCACCATATAGAATGTCCCCCGTAGAACTGAAGGAATTAAAGGAGCAACTGATGGAACTGTTAGAGAAGGGTTTCATCCGACCAAGCACATCGCCATGGGGTGCACCTGTCCTCTTCGTCAAGAAGAAAGATGGGTCAATGAGGCTATGTATAGATTACAGACAACTAAACCAGTTAACTATCAAAAACAAATACCCTCTGCCAAGGATTGATGAGTTGTTTGATCAATTATCTGGAGCTAGATACTTCTCAAAAATAGATCTCAGATCCGGTTATCATCAATTGAGGATCAAAGGAAAGACATTCACAAGACAGCCTTCCGAAGCAGGTATGGGCATTATGAATTCATTGTTATGCCTTTTGGACTAACAAATGCCCCTGTAGTTTTATGCAGTTGATGAATAGCATTTATCGCCCATATCTTGATAAATTGTGGTGGTATTCATCGATGATATATTGATCTATTCCAAGACAAGGAAGAGCATGAGGACATTTGAGGATTTCATTACAGATTTAAGGGAGAAAATATATGCCAAGCTAAGTAAATGTGAATTTTGGCTTGAGGAGGTATCCTTTTTAGGACATGTGGTAACCAAGGATGGTATCGCTGTTGATCCATCAAAGGTTGAGGCTGTACTGAAATGGGAAAGACCGACAAGCGTCACTGAGATCAGGAGCTTCCTAGGTCTAGCAGGATATTACCGAAGGTTTATAAAGGATTTCTCAAAGATTGCAGTGCCATTAACCAACTGACCCGGAAGGAAAATCCGTTTGTGTGGACTGATGAATGTGAAGAAAGCTTTAACAACTTAAAGAAGTGTCTGACTACTGCTCCTGTCCTCGCCTTACCCACTGAAGAGGGAGGATTTGAAATTTATTCAGATGCTTCTGGAACAGTCTGGGATGTGTCTTAATGCAACAAGGGAAGGTAATAGCATATGCCTCAAGACAGTTGAAGATCCACGAAGTGAACTATCCGGTTCATGACCTGGAGTTAGCAGCGTAGTATTCACCTTGAAGATCTGGAGGCATTATATCTATGGTGAGCAATTTAAAGTCTTTTCTGACCACAAGAGTTTGAAATACTTGTTCTCACAGAAGAGCTTAACATGAGACAAAGAAGGTGGTTAGAGTACCTTAAGGTCTTTGACTTTTCCATTCAATATCACCCTGGGAAAGCCATGTAGTGGCAGACGCTCTAAGTAGACAACCAGGAGCTATGCTAGCTAGTATGATGCTGGGCGAATGGAAGTTACTAGAGCAATTTGCAAGCTTGAACTTAGACATGGGAAGAGAAAAAATAAGTAATGATTTCCAATCTCCAAATACAATCCGATCTACTGATCGAAATCAAGGAGAAACAGGGAGAGGATCCTTTCTTTTCAGATCAGGGAGAAGCTAGAACAAAGACCTGACTTTACTCTATCAGCGGAAGGAAGATTACTGTTCCGAGGTAGGACATGTGTCCCTGATCATGGAGAACTCAAGAAGAGGTTACTAAATGAAGATAACCAGTCCAAGTACACGATTCATCCAGGATCAACAAAGATGTACCAAGACTTAAAAAGGTCGTACTGGTGGCCAAACAAAGAGGGATGTGGCCGATCATGTGTCATACTGTTTAACATGCATGAAAGTCAAGGCCGAGCATTTCCGTACAGCTGGTGGACTGCTACCACTAGAAATCCCATAGTGGAAGTGGGATAGTATCGGTATATACTTTATCATGGGGCCCAAGACTAGAGGTGGTATGGATGCGATTTGGGTAATAGTTGATCGATTTACTAAGTCGGCTCATTTCTTGCCGATTAAGAGTACCTGGTCTGTGGATGTTTTGGCTGCACTATATGTTAAGAAGTAGTCAGACTGCATGGGGTTCCATCTAGCATAATATCAGATCGGGACCCTAGATTCACTTCACACTTCTGGAAGGGTTTACAAGCAGCAATGGGTACTAAGCTGAACTTTAGTACTGCTTTCCATCCTCAGACTGATGGCAAACCGAAAGGACCAATCAAATTGTGGAGATATGCTTCGTGCTCTGGTGCTAGATTTTAGAGGGCGATGGGATGATCAGTGTACCTGATGGAGTTTGCTTATAACAACAGCTACCAGGTATCAAGTATCAGGGCTCCATTTGAAGCCTTATATGGCAGGAGTTGCAGATCACCCCTTTGTTGGAAGAGGTTGGGGAGAACCAATGGGTTGGACCCGACTTAGTTGAGGCGACTGTCAGGAAGGTTCAGATTGTCAGGGAACGTCTGAAGATAGCACAATCCAGGCAGAAGAGTTATGCAGACAAGAGAAGGAGAGAACTGGAATTTCAGGTTGCGAGCATGTTTTCTTGAAGGTCTCACCTTCAAGGGGAATACAAAGATTTGGGATCAAAGGAAAGTTGAGTCCCAGATTTATAGGGCCATTTGAAATTTTGGAAAGGATTGGTCAGGTGGCGTATAGACTTGCACTACCTCCACAGCTGCCGAACGTGCATAATGTGTTCCACATATCCATGCTGCGGAAGTACTTATTCAATGCCGACCATGTAATCAACCATGAGGACTTGGAGATTCGGGAGGACTTGACTTATGAAGAGAAGCCGATCAAACTGTTGGATCGGAAGATTCAACGACTCAGGAATCGTACCATACCTATGGTGAAGGTCCAATGGAGTCGAGAGGGAGTTACAAATGCTACCTGGGAAACAGAGGAAAGAATGAAGAAAAACCACCCAGAACTATTCTCAGGTACGAACTACACCATTATGTAAAATTTGGGGACCAAATTTCTTAAGTGGGGGAGGATGTAACACCCGGGAATTTAGTAATTTAAAAACTTTATAATAAAGGAGAATAAATTAAATAAACGTATTGGAGAGACTTTCAATACCATGTGTTAATGACCCATTAACAAGATTGGGTCAATAGAGCACATTTGGCCCAAGGATATAAATGAACTAGGACAGGAATTTATCCGGAAATTCGTGTATGTAATTATGCCATAATTGGAGAGGGCAAGTTAGGGGTTAAAATTAAGGTAATTAGTCAGGAAGGTAAGCCAAAACTGACCCAACTCTAAGAGGTGGTTCCTAAACCTTTGCTACCTCTTTTGGGTAAGGAATCCCAGATTTTATGGAAAGTGGGAAACAGAGCTCGTAGCCCTTCCTAGTCTCGTTAGGACTCTTAACTACACCCTAAAACTATAATAACTCATCCCTAAACTCTTGGGGAAGGTTTAGCAACAAGTTGGGTCGAGAGTAGCAAGTTTGGAGCACTGGGGAGTGGAGAACGGCTGGGAGAATCGTGGTCTTCCTCAACCTCGCTCTGCATCAACCCAGAAATCTGCAGAGAGTTCTTACATCAAAGGTAGGTGTTCTCGGCCAAGATTAAAGAATCCAACACCATCATATAGATCTTTGAGTCTAGGATCATTTGCACTTGTTTGCTCAATTTCATGGAGTATACGTTGCGTATTCATAGTTTTCCCCGATCTCGCACAGTTAGGGCTTTCCCGTTCTTCATATTATGCACGTGATTTGAGACCGAATTTGACTAAACTTCATTCATAAAAGTTCTTCTACTTAAAGTTACGATCATCTTTTATGTTGGACGTTTTATCCAAAGTCTTTCGTTATAGAGTTATAATCTTCATAAGAGAGTCACTGTATGATACTACGATTTCGGGCTACACTTGACTTTTTGTTCTTCATATGTTTTCTCGAGATTAGAGACCGAATTAGATCAAACCAAACATAAAAGTTCTTCCACTAATTGTCATCTTCATATTTCATGTTAACGTTTTGTTCAAATGTCATTCATTAGAGAGTTATAAGAGTTGAAGTGAATCACTGTATGAGATGTGTTTTCGGGTTCCACATGACCTATGAGTTTTGTTCTGGAGGGCTCTAGTGTCGACACTACTTGGGCTAGTGTCGACACACTGTCCAAAACAGCCCAGAAAGTGTTCTGGGAAGCTCTCTAGTGTCGACACTACTGATCTAGTGTCGACACATTGCCCAGTTTGACCAGGAAGTTTTCTGGGAGCTGATCTAGTGTCGACACACCTGATCTAGTGCCGACACACTGTCCCATATTGGCCAGAAGGTTTTCTGGAAGCTGTCTCTAGTGTCGACACTACTTGATCTAGTGTCGACACTACTTGACCTTTTTGCCTTGTATTTGAAGCACTGTGTCGACACTACCATGATCTAGTTCGACACTACTTGACCAATTTTGCATTATTTTGTCTTGTGTTTGAAGCACTGTGTCGACACCAGTCAGGGTGTGTCGACACTACCCTTACAAAAATTTTGCATATTTTGGGTCTGATCATTCCATGATGTCTACAAGCATGTGCATGATGTTATATAGTGCATGGACCTAAAATAAATCAACCCATTGAAGAAAATGGTAATGATACGAATATGATTCTAATGTGTAATTTTGTTTGTCCTTATGTTCATTTGATTATCTTGTGATCTTACCTATTGTCACCGATAAGATAGGAATATGATGTGAATATGGGGATGAATACATGTTAGTATGGACTTGTTAGTGGTGTTAATGTCATGATTTGCATATAAGTTTCAAAAGTTACTTGCTTTCCGGTGTTCAATTATTATTGTGTCATATGCATACATGCTAGGAAAGATCCGTGACTCATCATTTACACTTTTGCACGAATAGGCACACCCTTCTTGGGAAATTGAGAGCACATCTTCTGCATATGATTGTCTTTTGAAACACCCTCATGTCAAGACATTAATAATTATGAAACATAAGATACGTCGTTATCCTGCCTTGTTCTCTTGAGCTATTTGTCATACCTTGACTCTATGAATGATCATGTTCCTTTTTACTATGAGCTTGCCATTGAAACTCTGTGGCCATAATATGAATTTTTGTTCGGCACAACGTGGGACTTCGGTCCAATTTGACTAATGCCTGTGCAATAAGGCCCTGTCTGGTCCTGGGGAGGAGCACCCCAACGTACTTTTACCGGCCGGGGTAGTATGGACTTGTGGTGCGTGGCATGGCACTGATACGATATGCAGATTTGTGTGAATGTGCCTCTGTTTGATATGATAAGTCTGATGTGATCTGATATGATATGATTTGATATGATACGTCTGATCATTTAACGCATGATATATGTCTGAATATGGCCAATCTTTTGATACGATTCTATTTCCGAAATATCTGTCCATGGTACATATGCAACTCGACATTTGATCTGAAATGATATCCGTTCTACTCTGCTATTCGATCTGTTAGTATTGCAAGCATTGTCATCATATACATGTTCATATCTTGCCTGATTAAATGCTAATCACGTATATTAGTGCCCGCACCATATTGAGATGTAAATCCTACTGAGCTAGTTCGCTCACCCTATCATCCTACCCTTTTTCAGGAAGTGATGAAGAACCAGTGGAGTCCGATGGGACAGGGCAAGAGTGAAGAGCACCCTCCATATGAGTTGATGATAGTTAGAAATAGACAATTGAGTAGTCTATGTATTAGTTAACTTTTCTGGAAGATTTTTTGAATAATGGACCTTTAGATGGTTCTTTCTTATGTAAGGTTGTATCTAGTTGAATGAAATGAAATAAAGAGTACCTTAATGATGTTATTATGATTTGAAAAGTGTTGTTATATTCAATTGTGACTCTGCGTTACTCAACTGTGTACGCCTATTTTTATCGTTCACGTCCCCCGGTATTTATTCCGCTGCTAAATATCGGGGCGTGACATTGAGACTTTGGATCTGGCGATTGAAGGCTTCTTTCGGTGATCTACCGCGATTGGAAGGAAGACTGAACATCGAGGAAGGCTTCCCCGACTCTGGCGTGCTTCATCCTTCAACACAGAAGTTGGATCGAGGAAGATTGGAGGACTTCTTGGCTTGGCTGAGGCTTCTCTTCTTCGACCATTAAATCTCGTGTAGCATTTTTCCTAAGCAAGTAACCATTGGACATCGTCCATACCCATGTCTAGTAGGTCCTAGGTATTATTACATATTTTTCCTCGTGTACTGGAACCCCCGTTCTCTCTTGTTTGTGCGTTATGTCTGCACTTTTGCAGACAGGAACTTAACGGCAACATTTGATGCCGTTAAGATCTATAGTAGGCGGCAACCTTTGGTGCCGTCAACCCCTGTTGGCAACCATTGTGTGTCGCCAAGTTCTTCAGTGTTTACAGAATGCATGTTTTGATCTTTGTGATTTTTTTCCCGGACTTCTGGATGTAAGTACGTACTGTAGATTTTATATGTGATTCAGTACATGCAGTAGGTCATACCCTGAGGCTAGGGTGAATTTAGGTGTACAGGTTTATTTAATTAAATTTCTGTAAGTGGGCTGTGATCATGAAATAATGCTGGAAATTATTGAATAATTATGTTTCTGACACATTAGGGTTTCATAATATTTTTATGTATTCGTGATGACTGTTAGCAAGTTTTGAAATTATTACACCTGATGTCCTACTGTGTACCTTGTGTAGATGAAATTAGCAGTAAATGTGGCTGAATCATTTTTTAATTATTATAATTGCTTTCCAAATTCAAAAAATGTGAGAAATTCAGCATGAGATAGGTTTACTGTTGGGGATCTATGATAAACATTTCATGGCATTCTGATAACAATGGACACTGTTATGGGTTATATGATAGAAATATCCATGTTGATCATGCCAATGTTATTTATATGTACTTCAGTCATTAGCAGCATGATTAGGGTTGATTTTATGATCTGATTAACATTGTGAACATTAGCATCATGTTAGATAAAACTGATCATATGTAAATTTTGTACCAGTGAATGAAATGAGTAAATTAATGCATATGAATAATATGAACTATGTGATTATTGCAAATTGTGTAAATTGTGCCATGTGTGACACTGCTACCATAGAGGGATGTGGAACCGTCCCGTAGTAAAGTCCCTACAAGAAGGTTCATAGTGTGTGAAATCCTTTGGGCAATTAGGATGAAATCCTGGAGGTGGACAAGTACCACTGGTTAGGGTGGAGAGTGCTTCTCCCGGTTCTGCGCAGTTAACCAAGATCTATCATTGTGTTGCTTAGGTGATAGGTATGTGAATGTGTATGTGTCCTTATAGTGGTGGTTTGGACTATGTGTCATGGCATTTAATGTGAAAATGTGAATAAGTGTAAGTAAAATTGTGAATGTGCAAATGTGTAAATGAGCATATGAAGTGTAAAGTGATTGTTTTAGCATGTGAGCATGTGTGAACCATGTGAATATATGTTAGTTCATGCCAAAACAGCAAGTAAATTATGATTATAATTGTGATAATATTTGAAAGATTGTATAGGTTCCATGCTAGATATGCTACTCACTTCACACATAGTTTTGTGCTTAAATTGTATACAATTGCCAATTAACTTGGATGTATTAACCTTGATTCATGTAATAAAAAAGTGTTATCATGCATGATTGAAAATTTTTACATTAAAACAGCAAGTTAAATGTGTAAATTAAAGTGAAGAAGGCATGTGAAATTGATTAGAATTCATGCTAGGTTGCTATTCTCTTTATCCTTAATTCCATGTTCTAGTTTGGTAATATGATAGCATGATATGGATAATGCTTGATTATAAATCATGTTACATGATGCTAGAAAGCATGAGTAGGTTATTATATGACATTGTTAATGTCTTAAGCATGATCCATGTGTTTAAATTGTTATAAGTTCCATGTATAATAGTCTGAATTGTATAATGCATGAAACATGTGTATATGATGTGTGTATGAATGTTGTGCATGGAATACTTGCTGAGTCTATTTAGACTCACTCTTCCTTTGGCGTACAGGTGTGGCAGGTGACTCCACTTCTCCGGAGGAGATTGTTAGGAGCGACTCCGAGCGAGAGGAGTAGCTTGTTGTGGAGATAGCGATATTGTACTTTCATTTCCATAGTATGTAAATGAATAAATGATGTATCTCATCATGACAATGTAAATTGATTTAGAATTTCAATTATGTGGACTTTAGTTTTTCTTAAATTGCTATATGGACTGTGGATATTTAATGATGATGATGAATAAGAATGATGTTAAGTTCTTTTATTTCCGCTGTTCTATGTCTATATTTGTGTACATCTCAGCCATTGTTATTGATGGGTAAATGTCCCACTGTGACGGCGCTCTCTATACTAACGTGGATTGGTATAATCGTACCGGTATAAGGAGGGTCGTTATAGGCGCTCACGTAACAGCAGTACGAAATCGCGACGTGGAAGGTGGTCGCGTTCATGTGAGAATCGCGACGTCTGGTTACGTCGCATTCTTAATGAACCCGATAGAGACTTGTTTGGGCTGGGAACTCCAACCCACCAGCCTCCCTTCCTGTCAAACCAACCTATGTAAACACTTTATATACATAAACTCAACTAATGGGCCACACACTAGCTCACAAACCCGTATACTACGATCCGAACATACCGTTATTACAGATCATGTGTCTAAGAAAGTGCACCTCCTCTAGCCAAAATTCACATTTGCTAAATTTGGCATAAAGGCAGTGACTCCGCAGTGCCTCCAACACAAGTCTCAAGTGCACCTTGTGCTCCTTCACTGTTGCTAAGTATAGCAGGATGTCGTCCATGAACACTACTACAAACCTGTCCAGGTACTCTTGGAACACACTATGCATCATCTCCATGAAAGTTGTTGGTGCATTCAGAGCCCAAAAGGCATCACGACGAACTCGAAGTGTCCGTAGCGAGTACGGAAGGCTGATCTCGCGATGTCTGACTCCCTAATCCTCAGCTGGTAGTAACCTGATCTCAAGTCGATCTTCGAGAAAACTGATGCAGATTGCAACTGGTCAAACAAATTGTCGATCCTAGGCAACAAATATGTATTCTTCACTGTAACCTGATTCAGCTACCGATAATCGATGCACAACCTAAGACTGCCATCATTCTTCCTCACAAAAAATACTAGCGCACCCCTAGACGAACAGCTCGGGCGGATGAAGCCCTTCTCGAGTAGCTCCTCGAGTTGGCACTTCAATCTCGCAGCTCTACCGATCCCATCCGGTATGGTGCCTTGGACATAGGCATCATTCCCGAAAATAACTCAATGGAGAAATCTACCTCCCGCTCTGATGGCAACCCAGGTAGATCCTCCAGAAACACATCAGCATAATCACAAACAATAGGCACATCTGAAATCGACAACTCGCCAGAATCTGAGAAACTCATAGAAGCAAGATATGCACACAACCATCTTGGATCAGGCGCTGAGCTCTACAGAAAGAAACAAAGGGTTGGCGGGTAGACCATGTACCTCGAAAGCAAAGCATAGGTGTTTCAGGTATCTTGAACCACATGGTCTTCCACTGATAATCCACCAATGCAGAGTGTGCCTCCAACCAATCCATGCCAAGAATGACATCAAAGTCATGAATCTGTAAGGCAAACAGTCTGGCTGGTAGGAGATGGCCCTGCACCTTGACGGTGACATCCTCTAGGTAACCCATAGTACACACGTAGTCACCTGTCGGAAGCTCAACCGCTAGGTCACAGGTCTACTCTGGAGCAAACTCGGTAAGGGAACCAAAGAACTTCTTTGAAACAAAGCAATGTGTAGCGCCAAGATTAATCAAAACACGAGTAGCTCTACCAAGTATAGGAACTGTACCAACGACTAGATTCGTCGCCTCCATCTCTTCTCTGGTGATGTTCATCATGCGACCACGACCACGTCCTCGCTATGGCGGCTGCTGGGGCAATGGCTGCTAGTATCGCTGGCGCTGCTGAGATGGCTGGAATTGTCCTTGGTGTTGCTGCTAACACTGCGGCTGCTGAGGTGGAGGGTAATACATCTGCGATGCCTGTTGCGAGTACAAGGGAGGCTCTAACTGCTGCTGACCCTACCTCATCGGGCACTCTCGCCTAAAGTGACCTGGCTGCCCGCAGTAACAAACTGTGTCATGCTGACCCTGCTCTACCCCCTGCTGCACTGACTGCTCCACAAACTTTGGCTGACGTCTATGTTGCGGTTGATGAAAATGTTGTCTACCCCCACGAGTGAACACCTTCTTAAACTTCGTGCGTAGGCCAGTGCCGTCTGTGCCCGCAGAAGAAGAAGAAGAAGATACACTCCCTCGACTGCCTGAAGTGCGCTGGTATGGGGTCGACCTCGTCAAACATCCTCATTGTTGTTTCTAAAAATGGGACTTCCTCTCCAATGCGGTAGCCCTGGCTACCGCTAATGCCAAGGTCTCACATAGTGGCCAGCCATGGCCCACCTCAACTCTGATCGTAAACCACTAATGAAATGCTTAGTGCGAGCCTACTCACTAGTAGCTATGTGAGGACGTGCTGCAAAAGCTGAACAAACCTCTGGTGGTACTGTGCCACGGTCTGGTCTCCCTGCATCAACTCATGAAACTGGTTCCTCCTCTCACGGAGAGCGTAGTCAGGGAAGTACTCATTGTGGAAAACCTCCAAAAGCTTCTCCCAAGTGATCTGGTCTAGCCTCCTACCCTGGAAATGAGTCTGCCTCTGAGTCCTCCACCACTCGTAGGCTAATCCCTTCAACTGATAAACTGCAAGTTTAACCTGATTCTGCTCCGCGTAGTCCATGCTCTCGAAGGTACGCTCGAGCTCATGAACCCTATAATATCCGGTACGTTCGGATCGAGGTTTACTGGGTTTAGAGGCCAATGTGTGGCCTATTGGTAGACCATGTGGGTCTACATGTGTTTACACAGGTTGGTTTGACAAGAAGGGAGGCTGGTGGGTTGGAGTTCCCAGCCCAAATAAGCCTCTGTCGGGTTCATTAAGAACGCGATGTAACCAGACGTCGCGATTCTCACATGAACGTGACCACCTTCCACGTCGTGATTTTGAACCGCTTTTACGTGGGTGTCGCTGCATGCACACCGCGTGGTGCATGCAGGGACGTCAGGTTTAAACGTGTCGCCAAGGTCCGTCGCGTTTCTAAACGCGACGGGACGATACGACGCGATTTAGACTCAGAAGGTTTTGAGATCTTGCCCTAGGCCGAACAGTGCAAGTCGCACTGTTCAGCTGGGAGGGGCTTTGCTGCGGGATTTGGGATGATTTCTGGCTATTTGGCGTCCGTTTGGTGTGATTCCGGCGCGAGGAGTGCTTCAGAGTGCGGGGATTGCCGGGATATCGTCGGATTTACGTTTCATTTGTTGGTAGGGGAATTCTACCATGTTTCCTTTGTGTGGACTGTGTAGGCTAGAGTTTGAGGTGTTGGTTGTGGAAATTGGATAAGCATGATAGAAACCATGTGTAGGGTTTCATATGAACTGTTATTTCCCGCTTTACATACATGTATGGCCTTGTGGAGTGATTTCCAGAACGGGTTGTAGGGTGTGTTTCTGTTGTCTGAAAGGCGACAGAACCATTCATCACGATTCATGTGAACGCGGCAACCTGACCCGTCGCGATTCAAACCATGAGGCGGCAGGTAAGTCCGTCGTGATTTAGGTCAAATAGCGACCTCTGTGTTGGATGCATTTCAGAATGTGGCTACCCGAGCTCTAGGGTTCCTTGGCCAGTCTACCCAATTTCTATCCTACATTACTTGGGCAGTGTTGGCCATGCAGGTTATACTGTGGTTATAAGGCCCTCGAATTTTGTTGCATTATTTTAATTTCGTGTAAATAATTTATGTGGCGTATGCATAGATGTACATATCCACGTATGTATTAACTATTTATACTTATGTATGCATGTGTATAAATTAGTTGTAATTAATGTATGAATGATATGTTGGTAGTGTGTACATGATAATACATATGTATGGCATGTAAATATGTATAAGTTAAGCATGGTTTTTTCATGTTTTGAGTTCTGGCCGAAGGGCCAGATTGACGTCAACATGGATGGACGCCCATGCTGATCCAGCGTCCACATCGATGGACGCCAAAACTTACGCCAACGTCCATGGATGTGGACGTTAAGATCTCTGACCTGCATGCGTTGCAGACCCCGAAACTCCGGAGGCAAGCAAGCCCAGCCATTGGGGAGAAGTCCCCAACGGCTATCAGGCCATCCCATCACCTCTCTGGGGTTCCCCAAACCCCTCTCCTATAAACTAAACCCTTGCTGCACCAGAAAACCTCTCTTGACTCTTTGCAAGAGGAGAGAAAAAACCTAGCTCGGAGCTGTGCAAAGACTGAACTTTGGAGGCTTCAATCCGGCGACCCAAGGCTTCATCCGGCGTTCTATTGCAACTGGAGGCTAGAGGAACCAAGGAGAAGGCTTCCCCGCCACTGGCTTAGCACCTGCATAGACCAAGAACCCGGAGGAAGACTTTCTAGGAGCTTCTTGGGACTGCCCAAGGAGAGCTTCTCCGCCATTTAGATCCATCTGGAGTATTTTTCAGAGGCAAGTAACCTACCCCTATCGTCCATGTAGATGTCTAGTAGGGTTTTATAATTTTTATGTATTTTTCCTCGTGTCCTAGATCCCCCTTTCACCTTTGCATTTGGAGTTTGGTCTGTGTTTCTGCATAGACAGAACTTGGCGTCAATGCCCTTGACGCCGAGATCCCTGGTATGCGTCCAGCGATCTGGCCGTCCACTCCTGGAACGGCCAGAGACCGCCGTCAAGTCTCCAGGACAGAACAGTGAACTGTTCTTCCTGGCATATTTGATTAATTTCGACGTGTTTTGCGATGAGGATATAATGTAACTCTTATATGCTATGTATATTAGCTAATGTGATGAATGGGACAATGAATGAACATTTATTTTGTGGTGGTTGAGTTTATTCGTCTATCTAATGTATATGTGAAAAGAATGGCAATATGTATGCACCATGACCTAATGATCCGTGGCAAAGTTTTGTTGCCCAAATTTGTTAGACCATGTATGCATGATCCTGTCTATGCCCTGAGTTTCTGACATTTTTTCCCCATACTTGTATGGTTATCGAAATTTCTTTTTTGGGAAAAATAGAAATCATGCGTAGGTTATGTTAAATTTCCAGTAAATTGCGTGTTGCTCGGTAAATTCGGGAATAAATTCTGTGACTCTGTGCATGCTAGGGTGCAAACAGTGAGCTATTAGATTTGTGATTATGTTCAACTCCATGTTAGTTTGCATTATGAATAATAATGTGAAATCAATGTTAAATTTTCTGTAATTTCATATTGAGTCAGAAAAATCTGAAAATTTTCATGTGGAATCGTAAACCTGAGATTAGCATGTGGTTAAATTTTCAAGTCGTTTGGGCAACTATATAGTGAAATATGAATTTTTCCATGCGAGAAATATGAAAAGAAAAATGCATGCTAATGTGGGAATAATGTGATATGTGTGTGTAATCTGATTTGTGCAAACTCTGAACCTGTAATCCCTGTTAACTGTAGAATCATGTTAGGAAAAACAGAGCGCTTGTGTGAGTGAGGAAATGAATGAGAGGCAAGTGACATGTGTAAAGATATGTGTTAAAAATCGGTAAATGTGTAAATTGTGCCAAGTGTGACACTGCTTCCATAGAGGGCAGTGGAACCGTATCAGGGAAAAGTCTCCCTGAGAAGGTTCAATGTGTTGTGATCCTAAGGGCATTAGGATGAAATCCTGGAGGTGGACAAGTACCACTGGTTAGGTGGAGACTTGTTCTCCCGGTCTGCGCAGTCCAAGAGTCGTCACTGTATTGCCTAGGTGACGTCTATGTGTATGTGATGTGATGTGTCCTTCTTATGGTGGTTTGGGCTATGTGTCACGGCACTAAAGTGTAAAATGTGAATGTGATTGTGATCATGTGCAAATTGTGTAGTGTGAACAATGTGTAAATGTGATGTGTAAATGTGCAGTGTGTAAAGAGTGAAGTATGTGAATTAGAAATTGTGTAAAAATGTGAAACCAAAATGTGAGGATGTGAAATTGAAATCCATGATATGATGATCTGAAATCATGTTAGAACAGCAATATAAATGGGGTTATGATCATGTTCTATATGTGTACAATGCGTAGAATCCATGCTAGGAACAATCCTTACTTATGTGTAAACCATTCCATATATGTTTACTCTCACGTTGTAGTTCGAATGAGAACATAGCTTTCATGTGTTAGATTGTAAAGTGACAAACCACATCAAAACAGCAAACTTAAAGCATGTGAAATGGTTATGTGCATGTATACGAATGAGTAGTAACCATGTTAGCAATGTTTTCTTTCATGTATGTAAGCTAGTCATGCTAGATTGCTCTCATGTCTTAGTTTAATTGAAAGTAGAACTTTCATGTGTAGGAATGATTAGAGAGCATGTGATAGGAAGTTTTATTGTGGGAAAATCTGAAAGCATGAATTATGTGTTTAATAAGTAGAATCACCATGATAGGTTGTTAATTTCAATCACAAGCATGCTACATGATTGTGTCTTGTAATGTGTATGTAAACCTGCTATGACATGTATGAATGGTATGTGTAGAGTTGTTTGCTGAGTCTTTTAGACTCATTACTTGCTTCGGCGTACAGGTGTAGTAGGTGACACACCTTTGGAGGAGACCGTGGAAAGCGACTCCGAGCGCGGAGAGTAACTAGTTGGTGGAGCTTAGTTGTGACATTTTGGCATTTGATGTATGTAATGAAACATTGTACTAGCATTATCATGGAAAGAAATGTTAAGTGTGGACAGTTATGTATTTGATTTTCAGCAATTTAATTATGTGGACTTTAGTTCTTAAAACGTTATCGAATCATGATGTTAAATGTGGATGATGAATGAAATGAAGACAGTGGTTCTTTTACTTCCGCTACTCTGTTCTTATATTCACGTGTATCTCAGCTGAATGTTATTGTTGGGTAAATGTCCCACTGTGGCAACGTTCACTATATCGACGTGGGTTGGTTATAAACGTACCGATATAATGAGGGTCGCTACAGTGGTTGTTAACGAGAGGTTTTATGTGGAAATGTGTGCATAGCAAGTCGGGTTATAACGTCTTCCGAGTTACCTCTCCAGTCGGGTCCCCAGCACCAGGTGCTCGGGTTTTTTCCCGTACAATGAGTACCATCGAGGTTTGTGTCATCTTTCTAGACACCCTCACTCCTGAGTTTGAGTTGTATGTCTGGCTGAGGGAAAGACAACAATGGACAGCGACATGTGTTTGTGGGTGTGCGGTCGCTTGTAGCGCACTCGTGGTTGGGGGACGGACGACTGTAGACGTACTGGTCCCCAGCTAGTCCTGTTTACAGTGCCTCACTTTAGGGTTTCGACCGGAGTCCCTAAAGGTGTCAAGCTTGGGCCTGCAACAGTGTAGTCTGCAGTGTGGTGTCAGTTGTCTCTACATTTCTTGTCTTGTTGAGGTGGAGCGGTAGTTGGACCTTCCGTTCGTGGCTGCGAGACTGAGAGGTGGACTTGTGTTGTTTATCTGAGTCTGTGGCTGGTGTCGCGAATCAGTCTTCGTGACTCGTGTATGGCGTGCCCTTCTGTAGCTTGTACATGCGTATGTGGTTTGCTATTTACTTACTTTCAGCTGTAGCATCATGCATAGGTGTTGTTATATATTTATATGCTTTACAACTTTGCTTATATTATAACTGGTGTACGTTGTGTTTATCGGCTTTGGGGGAGTTACCCTACTGATCCAGTGACTTGTGAGGCTCACCCCTTCTTCTTCTAGGTGAAGGAGAGCAAGAGGGTTCTCGTCCCTCTTCTAGTTCAGGTCGGCATCATAGTGGAGTCGGGCCTTCACCACCAACAGAGTAATGTCCTTACTTGTGGAGCCTTGGGGGTTTATCCCGGGCTATTGTACTTGTTTAATGATTATGTTATGAAACTGAGTATGTACATTCATGTGAATATATGTGGAAAATGGTATCTTATATGTGTTCAATGTGTTTCTTTATATTTTCACAAACATGTGTGGTTGATATCCCTTGCGAGCTTCGGCCCGATCGCGGGAGGCGGAGTCGTGTCGGCACGTTATCGGGTTAACAGGCCTGAACGGCGAGGACCGTCACAGTTGGTATCAGAGCAAGGTCCGTGTAAATATGAAGGAACAGGAATGTACATAGTAT
>JACBKR010001418.1:0-51562 GCA_014218235.1 Colocasia esculenta | reverse complement strand
GGGTTCTCCTTTCTTTATTTATTTTCCATCTGGCTTCTTGAATTCCTTATTCCTTTTGAAGTGTCTTCTACAACAATTGGAATTTCTTCTCTTAGGCAAAATTCGCTGTAATTTTCTAGATTGCATAGCTTCCTCATTCTCACTGTCTGCATCACTTTTGCTTTCAACTGAACTTGCATCTGGTGAATCTTCTTCAGCTTTAAGGCGTTGGAGTGCTTCTTTTGCTAGAAGACTCTCCTAGCCATTCCATGTTGATCTCATGGGCCATGAGGGACCCAATGAGCTTTTCTACAGACATTCTCTTCAGGTCATAGCTTCTTCTATTGCTGTGACCTTTGGGGTCCATGAAGACGGTAAGGATCTAAGTATTTCCTCACCATGTCTCCCATCTCATAGGTTTTCCCCAGACTAGCTAGTCAATTTGTGATGTCAGTGAACCGGCTGAACATTTGAGTTATGGACTCACATGACTGCATCTGATATCTTTCATATTGAGTGAAAAGAGTCGATTCTTGTTTCCTTTACTTGTCTGTGCCTCATAAGTAATCCTGAGCTTTCCCCATTTCCATGAGGATTTGCAAGCTGAAACTCTGTTGAATTCCTTTTTACTTAGAGCACAGCATAGGATGCTCTTTGCTTTGCAATCAGGGAAATCTTCTTCCTGCCATCATCTGTCCATTGTGCCTTCTCATTTGTGACTAACAGATCACCTTCTTCTACTATGGACCAAATTTGATAGTCGTGCCCTTGTAGAAAGTATTCCATTCTGGTCGTCCAGTAAGGATAATCTTCACCATCGAAGAGAGGGGGTCGGTTGACAGACTGACCTTCAAAGTTACCTTGGGCTGCCATGGATCTTTACTCTTCAGATCGTTGGATCCTTCTTTGTCAAAGAGACTCGCTCTGATGCCACTTGTTGCCCAGTTGACGAGCCCAGAGGGGGGGTGAATGGGTCTTTAAAAATTAATCTAGAAGATACCTGAAACTAAAAAATTCACACAAATGTTCTTCGAAATAGGTTAGTGACTGTTAGTTTAAATATCAAAAATATAAAGGAGACAATCACACAACAGAAGGTTTATCTTGGTTCGGACCTCCTTTCCTTAGGAGTCCTACGTCCAGTCCTGAGCAACAACTCAGGATTTCACTAACTAGGGTACAGTCCCCCTAAGGACACTACAACACCCAGCTCAGCTGGTCTTCCTTCACACCCGAAGGGAATAACACCCTGGATACCACACCAGGTCTTCCTTCACAACCGAAGGGAACAACACCCTGGATACACCAAGGTCTTCCTTCACAACCGAAGGGAACAACACCCTGGATACCACACCAGGTCTTCCTTCACAACCGAAGGGAACAACAGAAAGAAAATGAATGACTTTCAAGCCCCTAGATCCAGCTTTTGACAAGCAAGGATGAAGCAACTAGAACTGAGAGCAAAGAGATTTAAACAAGGCACACTCTCAGAACTACATGGGCTCTCTCAAGATTTTCACAAACTAGTGGAGAGCAAAAGAGTAAAAGCTAAGTGGAGTGAAGTTCTTGGCTGGACTTTCTTCAGAAGAATTTGAATGCTTGAATGCGTGATCTCTATATTTCTCTGTTCTTCTGACTTGAATTTATATCTTCAATTTGAAATGTAGACGTTGAAGTGTCCGTTGTCTCTCTTTGAGTAGTCGTTAGACTAATGACATCTGGAGTCTTGGAAGCTTCCAGTCAACAGTCTTTTGATCACTTGAGCACGCAAAGAGATAATGTCTTCTGGCGTCAGTATGGTCCAACGTTGTATTACAGAACAACTTTAGGACCCTGCACACATTAAATGCTAGAAAAGGACAGCTAGGCTGTCTCTTGTTGTCAGTAACGTTGACATGAGTTTTCACCAAACTAGCAATGCCAAATAGTTTGATTCAAAAGATGTTTGACAGAGTAAGCACGATAATGAAAAGATGTCGTCTGCATGCATGCAGTAGATACGTTCAGGTCTCATTAAATGCAGGTGCGTCAGAGAGATGCATATGAGGTCTTTGACTAGTCAACAAAGACAATATCAAGTCAATATGAAATCGATGACTATATGACTTATGAAATCGTTATGAATAAGTCAGGTTGACCAAGTCGTTATGACATAGAAGAAATCATTGTGAAACACTTAACAAATCATTATACAAAGCAAATCGTGTGTGTTTCTGAAGAAATCGATGTGAAACACTTACAAATCGTTGTGAGATGCAAATCGTTGTGAACACATATCAAGTCGTTATGAGCTCTTAAGAAATCTTGCTTAAAGAAATCGTTACGGTATCTGATGAAATCGTTACAACAAGCAATTCGTTGTGAGTTCTAAAGAAATCGTCATGATAACTTATGAAATCGTTACGACGAGCAAGTCGTTACGAGTTCTAAAGAAATCGTTATGATAACTTATAGAATCGTTGTGACGAGCAAGTCGTTACGGGCTCTAAAGAAATCGTTACGGTAACTTATAGAATCGTTGTAACGAGCAAGTCGTTACGGGCTCTAAAGAAATTGTTACGGTAACTTATAGAGTCGTGTGACATCGACTTGTGAAACAACATGACTTTTCAGTCTTATAAGGAAATCGTTATGATAATTCAATTGAAATCGATATGCTATAAAGAAGTCATTATGACCTTCAATAGAAATCGATATGGACTTAGAGAAATATCATGTTGAAAAGATTAAGGCTTCAGAGAAGTAATGCATATCTTTATTTGGCTTGTTTGACCTTGGTATTTCCTGTACTTAAGACTTATGAAAATTTCATTAGATATAATTGATAAACGTTTGTTTGGTTTTGTAATCATCAAAAATATATATATGTATGTAATTAATTAAAATTACATGGGGACAGACTGGTCATCATGGACACCTCCAAATACCGTCCATACCATAGGGCCCATGGTCATTTCATCAACAATTGCTTTACCTTTTGTGATTGGGTCTATGACATGAATGACCAAGGTAGAATCAACTGGGATGACGTCAAGGTGGCCATAGCCAAGTCTAGGTACACCAAAAAGGACCTTCGCATTTTCAATAACCCTCTCCCCAACCACCAAAGCAACAATCCCTCCTCCTCTAAAACCCAGAGAATGTGCATACCATGATACACTTGGGGCCTCGAGTTGTGAGAGAGAGCAACAGTGGGGGGTAGAAGGCTTCGAGGAATGGTAGCCATGTCCTGTTGCAGAGTCTCAGGAGCCCTCTACGTCAGTAGATACCATCCTAGAGGAGAAACCTTTAGTGCTCATCCGACCTCCTCAGGATGCCTACCCCACTATCCTACCCCCCTGCCTGTGAGTTTTCTGCCAGACCCCTCAGCTCATCCTCCCTAAGTCCCAGGAAACTGTTCATGTCACGCTCAGGAACCGAATTGTTCCTCCACCTCCGCGGCATCCAAAGATGAGGAGGATAATGGACCTCCACCCTCGGCTGGCACCGAATATGATATTTTGCAGCATCTGGATAAGACAACCGCGAGGGTGTCTATTTTAGAATTGATTCGGAGGTCGCCGTCTCATCAATCCACCCTCCTTCAGTTTCTTCCAAGATCATGGTCAATGATGACCTCCCTCCTAGCGGGGTCACCGACGCCATTCTCTCCCTCACCCAAGGACCCAAATCTCTTTCTCAGACAAAGATCTTGCCACCCCCGAGTGTCGTTCGCTTCCTCTTTGTCTCACTATTAACCTCAACGGGGTTTCGGTGGACTCCACTCTCATCGACACCGGAGCATCTATTAATGTCTGTCTGATGAAGACCTTTAAGCAATTGGGTTTAGGGGAAGAGAATCTGGAGAAGAGCTGCTTACCATCGCCGCCTATGTTTTCTGTAAATAAGAATAATTGAAATATCCATTATTACATGAGCCAAGTAGATTAACATTGAAATAAAAATTATGAGTAGACTCCAAATAATATGTGGGGATAGTCCATAAAAGAAATTGGACCAATGGACAACTTATGACCTATGAACAAATGCAAGTATGGAAATAGTAGATAAATAATTTCCGTATATCATAATGATAGAACTTACGTACCACTATCGTACGTGAGAAAACACATTAGAAAATTCCGTAAAAATTATAACCATCCTCAATATTATCCCTAAGCATTTCATGAAGGAATTCGTGCAACAAAAAATCGTATTGGTTGAATGTACGTTACACGTGACCAAGTTACCCGAATTAGGAAACTAAGTCGGAAACCGGCTATTTAATATAGCAAACTAAAGTAAAATATATGTTCGAGGCCAAATCACAATTATTGGCCAATAGGTTGCCAAATAAAAAGGAAATATTTTAAAATTCGTATTAACCCAATACCTATTAGTAAAATGGGTCATTTAAGCTTAACCATGAGTTAGTTGGGCCATTAATCATGACCCAAATCTAAGCCCAACATGAAGCACGAATTTGCTCCCTACTACTTACTCATTGGGGTTGCTTTAGGATGGCAATAGCTCCTATGGTAGTTCTAGTCATGGTAGGATTCCTACTACAAGATTTAGAAACTCCAAAACTCGGAATTAAGAGAACCTAGCCTTATAAAACCATCTTAAGACCCTCTATGACCAACCTAGCATGCTCCTTTCGTTTCTGGACATGGGAACAACTCCCAGGAGCAAGGAGGACGACCCTAGGGCTTGGAGTCATGAAGAACATCTTCCCCAAGCCACTGCATCAACTCAGGAATCTGCAGGGAGTTCTTAGCATTCAAAGGTAGGCATTCTTGGGTCAAGATTAAAGAAAAATAATACCATCTTGTAGAGCTTCGAGTCTAGCTTCATTTGCTTCTGATTTTACTAATTTTCATGGAGTATAATTTGTGTATTAGTCGTTCTCCCTATGTGCGCACAGTTGGGGCTTTTCCCGTTCTTCTTATTATGTACATGATTTGAGACCGAATTAGACTAAATCATCAACATAAAAGTTCTTCTAATGTAGGCAAGATCATCTTTCATGTTGAACGTTTTGTCTAAAAGTCTTTAGTTAGAGAGTATGAACCCTGTAATAGAGTCATGCATAATACTGTGTTTTCGGGTTTGCAGTTAGCCTTAGGTTCTTCCTGTTTTTCTTGATATTTAAGACCGAAGTAGGTCAAGACTCAAACATGAACGTTGTCTATAGGGTCATCTTTCATGTTAAATGTTTTGCTTAAATGTCATTAGTTGAGAGTTATAAACTTCGTAATAGAGTCGTGCATGATACTGCGTTTTCTGGTTGATTTAACTTTAAGTTCTTCATGTTTTTCACAAGGAAAACGACCGAATTAGGTAAAACTCCTAACATCAAAGTTCTTCCAATAGTTGTCCTGGTCATCTTTTATGTTAAAAATTTTGTCCAAATATCAGTAGATCTTATGTTACAAGCCTAACATGTAAGTCAAACGAAGTCATGCATGTTTAGGGCTTTTTTTATGTTCTTCCTATATTGCATGCAATTAGAGATAGATTCAGACCCAGCCACAACACAAAAGTTCTTCCAATAGATGTCCTCGACATTTTATATGTTGAGAGTTTTGTCTAAAGGTTAGCATATAGAGATATAGAGGCATTTCATGAATATCACCCCTGTGTCAAAACATGGTAAGTCTGAACCAAGAGCATGTCAGATCCGGTCGGACTCAGGTGCAGACCCTGTGAACGTGACGGCCCGATATGTCGCGTTCTGAGGTCGGGTCGTGACAGTACTTCTGCCACGTTCTGGTCGCGACAGTACCCCTGTCGCGTTCTGCCTGCCTGATCTGACGACCCCGTCGCGATCCTTGCAAGACCACGTCGCGATTTCAGTTTTTGGGCCAAAAAACCATCTTGTGCAAGTCTCGCTGTACCACTGTAACTTCCATATCATGTTAACGGTCTTAATTACAGAAAAATGAAGTTGTAAGTATTGGTTGCATTTAATATAATAAAAGTCAATCACTTGATCTTTCATATCCATGATTCATGACACATGCACACACACGTTGAACCATCCAAATATGGCTTAATTGGCATGAATATGATACATAACATATTTGGTAATTAATGCAATTAATTACCTTATTCTAAGAAGTACTTGTTTACAATTCATGCGATGTTTTGGAACACCGATCCCGACGCTCCACTGTTCTAGAATTCTCTAGAACATCGAGTACTTGTTTCTATAATTGCCCTCTTTCTTGACTTGGGCGAACTCTCTGTCGGATACTCCTTCCGCCGGACTAGTGAATCCTTGTTCAAGGCCTCCATAAGTCTCCTCTGATCATGGATTCCCACATGGTCAACGAGCCGGTTGTACCCTAAAACTATGATACCCATTAGGGATCTATATGATCAAACGGCTATTAGAAGTTCGCTCTTACCTTGAATCACGTCGGACCTCTGGACTTGTGCAGAACATGGCCAGCGGAAAAGATCGTGAGTTCCACCTGACTGCCAACACCAAGTGCGCGTGTTGTGCAACTGTTACTATCGCCTGTGTACTCGTCGCATTGCGTGCAATGTCCCTTAGCTCTCATCTATACTCGACTCGCTCATCTATTCACGTTCACTCTACTATCTCGTCTATTCATCTAGTGATCTCATCTATTTCTTGGTACTCTCTACTTGGCCATTAAATTGATTGCCTACGATAAAAAACATGACTATGCTAGGCAACATTATAAGGGCCCGATCTGGTCCTTGGGGAGGAGCACCTAAAAGGCTATAACTCGCGGGGGTCTAATGATCTGGGTGATGGCATACACCTAATGCATGTACACGCAGATTTGATCTATGGCAATCAATAATCAAATAGTCAATTATTGGTTTACTTGAATCTCGTGGTTGAAAGAATATCGACAAACACTTGCTATCGGGGACTTGTGCACTGTTGTGCAACTTACTTGTTATCTTGTTATATGGCCAATCTGATATCAACACTTGTCGTGCTATACTCGTCGTGCTATTATTATACTTGTGCTAGTTGTGCTATGGCCATCCTGCTGTTCATACTATACTCGATACTTGTGCTATTTTTGGAAACTATACTCAATCTCGTGCCATTGTGCTATCCTATTACCTGTGCTCTATCCCTTGCCATATTTTGACTCTCTTGTACTGCTATCTTTTACCATACCTGACTCTCCGCTCTATCATTAGTTACTCTGCCTTTAATGCATTAATTACTTAAAGCATGCTTGACTCATGAGATTTAAGTCCTACTGGGCGTTGTTCGCTCACCCTGTGTTTTTGGTTATTGTGTCTCAGGTAAGTCGGACAATGACGTTAGATGCACCCATGGGACAAGACCCGAGTGTTGAGTGACCTGGAATTAGTTGATGAAGATACTCTAGTACAATGGAGTCTAGTAGATATTATTTTTAGGTTTCTTTCTAATGTAATGGAGTCAATGAGCTATATGTTTTGGCTCTGGATTAGTGGTTGTATTGTCTTAGTGGAATTTCAATGAAAGGAAGAGTTTTATTCCAATTATTGTTCATTAGATACTTGATTTATTCAACTGATTGTACATGTTACTCTACTATGTACTTCGTTCACATCTCCCCCGATTTATTCCGCTGCTAAATTGGAGGGGCGTGATATATGATGCAATTTTTCATGACATGATGCATGTGCACATGGAGGTCTATGTAGATGATGTCTTGGTTAATCAAAGACTCAACATGGCCATGCTAAGGTCCTCCGGGCAGTTCTCCATCGGTCTAGAGAACATAAGCTCAAAATGAACCCCAAGAAGTTTGTCTTCGGTGTCTCTTCGGGAAAATTGCTGGGGTTCATAGTAAGCAAGCAGGGAATCGAGATCGATCCTAACAAGGCCAAAGCAATAATCGACATGCCTCCTCCTAGGAATATCAGAGAAGTCAGGGGGCTAATTGGTAGACTTCAGTTCATTAGGAAATTCATCTCCCAGCATTCAATCCGTTGTAAGCCCTTCTATGAGATGCTTAAAGGAGAGGCTAAGTTTGATTGGAACGATAAATGTCAAAAGGCTTTTGATGAATTGAAGAGTTATCTGTTCAATCCCCCTGTTCTCGCTCCTCCGGTTCCGGGTCGGCCTTATTGCTCTATGTGTCAACCACTGAAGATTCAACTGAAGCAGTTTTGGCCCAATATGACGACGAGAAGAATGAGAGAGCGGTGTACTATTTATCCAAGTTATTCAATGAAGCTGAAAAGTACACCGCCATGGAAAGAACATGTGCGGCGTTGTCTGGGTTTCCAGAAGTTAAAGCATTATTTCCTTGCTCATGAAGTAAAACTTCTGGCGTGCATGGACCCAATTCGGTATTTGCTTGAGAAGCCCGTCCTGACTGATCGTTAATGAGGTGGCAAAGCTTCCTCAATCAATTTGATATCACCTATGTCAACCAAAAGTCAATCAAGGGGCATGCTATAGCGAGCATTTGGCCCACCACCCCTTACCTTCATGCTCTCCCGTCGATGAAAGCTTTCCCGATGAAGAGCTAGGAGCCATTATTGATGGGAACCTTCGTGGGTGCTTTACTTTGATGGGGCCCTCAATTCCAAAGGGTGTGGAATAGGGGCAGTCCTCCTCTCACCGGAAGGGGTAGTCATTCCGCACGCCTACCAATTAACCTTCCGAGCCACGAACAATGTGGCCGAATATGAGGCGCTCTTAGTTGTGCTGAAAATGGCGTTGTTGCTTGGAGTTAAGGAATTAAGGATAATTGGTGATTCACAGTTGATACTACCGGCAATCCTCAGCAAGTACCAGACCCGGAACCCCAGTTGAAACCATACCAAGAGTTGGTAGGAAAAGTAGTCCGACAGTTTAGGAAGCTCACACTAGTGCACACCCTAGGGCTCAGAACATCTAGCAGATTCGCTTGCTTCCCTAGCTTCTTCCATTCCCATCCCATTGGGATAATCTTTTGAAACCGTCTCCGTCCGAAGGTTGAGAGTCCCTTCCCATGCTGACCCTTGGTTCACTCAACTCAAGTCTCCTTCCCTTCGGGTCCATGCGCTCTCGCAAGAGCCAGAAATCAACCTCGAAGATGGTCATCCCTGGTATTTTGACATCGAAAACTTTCTCAAGATGGATCTTTCCCCGATTATGCCACATCTGCGATAGATGGTCGTTCGCCGTGTCTCGGAGCGTTACAAGATCATAGGTGGCATTCTGTACAAAAAGTCTCTCAGTGGGGTCTATCTTCGTTGCCTCGATGAAATCGAGTCTCAAGATGTTGTTGAAGCCGCTCACTTTAGTGAATGTGGTGGCCATGTTAATGGTAAAGCATTGCCCAAAAGTTGCTAAGACACTATTATTGGCCTACCATGGAAGAAGACTGTCGCCATTTTGTCTGTCACTGTGTTAAATGCCAATTGCACGGTGACAAAATTCATGCTCCTTCTTCTTCTCTTCACCCTCTCATCGCTCCATGGCCTTTCACCATGTGGGCGTTCGACGTGGTCGGTCCTCTCGGGACAGAACAGGAGAAATCCGTAAGAAGTCCTTCATCCTGACCGCCACGGAATACTTCACAAAGTGGGCTGAAGCAGAAGCATTCATTGAGGTCAAAGCTTCAACAGTGGTCAAATTCATCAAGCGCAACATCCTTGCAAGGTTCGGCGTGCCTCGGGACATCGTCACCGACAATGGACCTCAATTCACTTCACAGGAGCTTTGGCGACATGTATGGTAAATATGGTATCAACTTACATCATTCATCCCCATATTATCCACAAGGTAATGGACAAGCGGAGGCTACTAATAAAACTCTCATCAAAATTATGAAGAAAACATGCAAATCTCACAACAATGCGACTGGCCAGACCGCTTAGTTGAAGCTCTCTGGGCTTATACGCACCTCGGTCCGAACTCCTACAGGGTAAACCCCATATGCTTTGACATACGGATCGGATGCGATACTCCCATATGAGATCTTCGTCCCTTCGCTTAGGGTTCAATTAGACGCCGAATTTGACCCCGATCAACGTCGGGAGGCCTTTTTGGCACACTCGAACTCTTAGATGAAAGGCGAATGATAGCGGCTGACCATGCTCAAGTTTACCGTCAGAGAATTGCACGTTTTTACGCTAAAAGAGTTCTTGAGAGAAAATTTGAAGTGGGCGAGATGGTCCTAAAGCGCAAAATCATAAAGGCACCATGTCCAAGAGCAAATTGCAAGAAAATTGGGAAGGTTCGTTCGTTGTCAAAGAAGTATATTCAGGGAATGCTTGTAGGTTGGTAGATGTCGAGGGAGTTGATTTGTCACATCCACGGAATGCAGTTTACCTCAAGAAATTCTATCCTTAGTCAGTCAGTCCGTCAAGTCGGTCATTCATCACTTGTTAAGGTGTGGGTCTCATCTCTACTTTTCCAATTGGTCATTAGTGAGGAAGGGTTTATTCACACACCACACGATGTTAAGATATTGCCCTCTAGTTGGAAAATCACAAGTACACCTCGGATAGTCTAATCTAGTGAGTATGTTTTCCCCTATTCTTCTCCCACTCGGCCGCGTCTGGAAACGGAACAAACTACGAGTAGGGGACCATCCATTCCCATCTAAGGACAAAGTCACCATAGACAGGGGCAATCAAGAAAGCAAAGGGGCAGAATGCTAAATCAAGCCTCAAAGGGGAAAAGAAAGCCAAAAGGTCAAAAAAGGGTACCAAAAAGTACGTACCCAGGAAAAGGCTGACCAATTCAAGGAGGTAGCAAAAGTACGTGCCTCCACACCCCTGAAATCAAATAAGAAGAAAAATTCCCCTGCAAATAATTGTTTACCAGTCTTTAGTATGAGGTGTTGGTTTGGGAACAGAAGTAGTCTAAATCAAATCCTTGCATGGCTTCCTATTCATTTCTTCCAATTCTCCCTCTAGGGGCAATTTGACTGTATAGACCTTCCGTGGTGGAAATATCAAGAAGGCTAGGAGCAATGTCTAACATCAAGGAATTCATGTACAATCCTCCTCATTCATGACCTCTGTGGTTAAGCAGATCACACAGATCCTATGCCTTGACATGTGATGAATATGTATTTTAGAGTCAAAAAAAAAAAGGAAGAAAAAGAAAAGAGAGTCTCTCGATGTATATTTTCACCATGTACATATTTTTACCGTTATTTTTACTCCTATTTCAAATAAAAAAAATAAAAAATCCAAAAAAAAATAGTGGTAACATGTATATACACTAACATTTTCCTTATTTTTCTTATCCAAATCAAAAAAAAAATATCGAGAAAATAAAAAAACAAAAAAAATGCATTGCATATTTCCCTTTGGTTATTTTTCCTTATGTTTTATCTTTGATTAAAATTAGCCCTTTGACCAGATCTCAAGAAAGGTACATCTTTTAGGCAAGGAGCTAAAGACAGATCTACACTAACTTTTTCTCTTCTAAGTGTTGTGGATGCAGGAACCAAGGAACACAAGCAAACCATTCAAGGGCACAAATGACAAAAGTCCACAAAATTCCACTATAATGAAGAAATTTTGTACATGTCATGACAGGGGCATACCCCTAGTGGTACAAAGGTACTCCTCTCTCCTCTCACCCTCGCTAGGCCTCGGCCTACGTGAGCTGCTGACCTCTCCTCCTCCCTCTCCCGACGCCTGTCTGGGACGGGAGGTCTCATCGCATGGAGCCTCTGGTCGTGCTCCCGCTCCTCATCCGACGGACGGGTCTCCCAATGACACGATGTCATCAGAGACCCGAACACAGACCCCATCCTCCCGGCCGCCTCCTGCTGAGTATGTCCCTGCTGCTCCCGGCACTTCTTCCAGCACCCGGTTCTTCAAGAACTCCAAATCCGCAACAGCCTGCACCCGGTGTCTCGATGGCCCGTATCTTCTCTGCCTCTGCATCCCTCGCACTCTCCTCCCGAAATGCGGTCATGCGACCCTCAATTCTCGATAGATCCAGTTGCAGGGCCTCCACCTGCGCCTGGAGGGCTGCTACTCCTCCTACCTGTCGCTGCACACAAAAGCAAACACGTCAAGTCAAATCAAATCAAATCACAAGTGTTCAAGTTCGGTTCAGTGTCTTACCTCGGCCTCGAGCTCCTGGATCCGCTCATTCGCCCTATCCAGGCCTCCTCAGGCGAACCGCTAGGTCCCCTCCAGCTGGCTGGGCGGACGAGCTCGCCCCCGCATCGCGGCTCGCCCACGCCCTCGATTGCTCTGCCCTCTGCATTCACATATTATGGTCAGTCAAATCAAGTCAATTCCAATTTAGATCAAATTCAAAATGAGAAATGTTACTTACCAGTGTCCGCACCTTCGCACAGAGTGTCTCTAACTCCACCTCCTGCTCTGCTAATCGCCCCTCCAGGAGACGGACTGCCTGCGACTCCCGCAGCTGTCACTCACACTTCAAGGTTACAATCAAATCAAATTCAAAATCAAGTGACAGAGGCTTAGAGATAGAAGTTTACTTACCACTCGCCGGTCAAGCCAGAGTCGTCCGGCGTAGCGTGCCCGGTAATCCTCCATGTAGGCCGAGCTGTCGAGGAGGCCAGCCTGCTGGACCACCTGGTTTCCTCCGCCCGCCAGTAGGCGACCGTACTCCCATGCTCCGTGCTCCAGTCCCGTCCTCGGCGAAGAACCGGCGGCAGGAGTGCCCTCTCGGCCCAGGGACGGTACCTCCGGCCGGCTGGTGCCAGCCTAGGGTCCGTACACGAGCTCTAAGTAGAGGACCTCGCAGGTCCCCAGGCAGAGAAGGATCAGGTGGCGGTCGAACAGTGGGCGACCCGCCGCCACCGCGCCGTGCGAGCTGTCTGCCTCTCCCGCGTAGGGAGTCCACACCACCTGAGAAAAGAAAAGAACACTGTTTAGTCCATTAATCAAAAGCAATATCTTAAAGAATGCAAGAGTTAGTTGAGAGTTTCATACCGGATCATGTGGGTAGTGGTATAGTGCGGCACGCACGTCCTCCGCGCGCCGGTCTATGACCCTGGGGTCAGGGGCCACATCCCACCTCGCCATGAGGGGACCAAGGCCTGGCTCCCCTCTCTCAATGTCCCGCCCCCATGGGGAAGCGGGTGTACCCCCAGATCTGCAAGGCAACCAAAGAATGTCAGTCAGGTAATTTAATCATTTTAAGAATCAATGATGAGCATTAAAAGGAAATTTGCATACCTAAAGAAAGGGGGTGAAGCCCCCGTTGCTCTGAGAACGCCGCGAGCTGCTGGAAGAAGAGAGAACAGATGCCCCAGCATCGCGGTGCCCCATGCATATCGTCCCTCCTGCGCCAAATCCCTCAGTAGTAGCACGAACTTGCAGTTCATCTGGGATGGCTGCGTCGCGAACAGGAGTCATCCGAAGAGGTAGGCAATGAAGATCCTGACCGAGCGCTCCTCGCTCTGGTCCCCAAGTCTAGGGCTCCCCACACCCCTGTGTAAAACTCCTCTAGTGTCTCCAGGGCCCTCTCCTCCTACCCCTCAAGCCTACAGCCTCTGATAGTGATCCGAGCAGGATGCTCCGGATCGGCCTCTCCTCCCAGCAACAAACTCCGGTCCCAGTAACTCTACGATCTCATCATAGTAGTCACTCCTCTCCTGTCCCACTACCCCACTGAGGCTCTCCTGAACCGCATCCCGTCAGATATGCTACATCCTCTAATGTAGGTATCATGTGCCCCAAGGCATGATGAATGCCTTGCAATCCTCCTCCCACCTCTCCCTCAACGCCTCTAGGTATGGTACTTCCACGTGGATGGACGCACCAACAAGAGGTGCCCGAACCCCATTCTGGCGATCTGGTCTGCTGGGCCTCTGGTAGCGCCCTGTACCATGCCCAACATAGGTCCTAGGTGACCCTGCTCCTCATTCGGCCCTTGCCCTACAGAAAACACAGAAAACTTGACGTCAGCATCGATTGTCGTTAATCTCAAGTTGGCGGCAAGGGGTATGCCATCTAAACAAAGTCAGCATCAAGGGTGTATCTGTCTAGTTCCTATGTCGGCGTCCATCCCTTGCCGTCAAGTTCATGTCAACGGCAATGTGGTGGTCGTTGATAGGAACTCGACGTCCACCGATGTGGACGTCAAGTTCCTGTCAAACCCGATGGCACCTCCCCTGTTTTCCCTCTTTTTCACAACATACAATCACACATTCCCACGGGGTTCTTGAGGGTTTTAGAGGCCTACCTTGGGTCGTGGGTGACGTCGGCCCTCCTCCGCCTCCGTCTCGTCCCCTCCACCTTCGTCTCCGACGGTGTATTCCCCCCCGGCACATCCCCTCCCGTCACCACTCCGGCCTCTTCTTCTTCCTCCTCCGCCCATATCCATCGCCGCCATCGCAATCTCCTCTTCCTCCTCCGGTTGCGGAGAGTCCGAGAACGGTTCGTTTGCCCCTTGTCTTCATCGAAAGAGAGCTAAAGGCTCGGGGATAGTTTTGAGCAAGGGAGAAATTGGAAGAAGAAGAAGGAGATAGAATGAGATCGGGAGTTGAGAAGAGTGGAAGAAAGGAAGAAGGTGAAACGGCGCCGGTAAGGTGCCAGTTGGCAAAAAGCTGTTTTTTTCAAAGTTAATGTCAACATTTGGCCATTTACCTTTTCCTGACGTCAACGCTTGGTCGCTGACGTACCCTTAACGGCCAGTATGTGGACGCCTATGTCTCTTCACTGTCAGACCTCGGAGTATGGTCAACGGCCATGGCTGGCCGTCAAGTTTGAGGTCGACAGCCAGCTTTATGGACATTTACACTGGGTTAGCGTCCATCGATGTGGACGCCAATCCTTCCGCACTGAATCTTCACAGCACACTCCATTGAACATCCTTGAGGCCCATTCACTCCATTCATCACACAATTCAACAATTCAAGCCATAAAACACAAATGCAAACAACTTTTTTTATTCACCTAATTTTGTGTGTACACTTATTAATTGGGAAAACACATCATTTTGCCCTGCGGACCATATAAAAACACAAGAAATGGACGAATGGTATCGTTGAATTCTTCATATTTCCAGATGTCTTCCCTTTCTCCTGAACAGCCATTCCCACCTTCTTGCTCATTGTATATCTTGCCCAAGTCTTCATAGCCTTCTTCATCAACTTCTCGTTCCGTCCGGTAACTATCATATCAGTGCAGTTGGACGAAGTGGGAATTCCCCGTGGAATGCCAAGCTGACAATGGCACCAGTGTGGTTGGTACACTACCATCTTGTCAGCCTCGATCAGCCACAAATCTTTGTCCTCCCTGGTTCGAGTTCTGAACTCAATGGTCCTCATGAAAAGCGGCCTCGCAATGAAATTCTCAATCACCAAGTACGCCAAATGATCACGCCAAGCATCTCTGCCCTTCAAGTGTGCAGTCACACACTTGATTTCATTCTCCGGCTCATACCATGCCCTACTGCAATGCACTGAACTCCGAAGGAAAACTCTGGAGGGGGTAGGTTGTGCTTCAGCAAAAAAATTTAAATGAGCCTCCATCCATACCTGAAGCAAGAACAAGCTCCCGCACGTGCGTCCGCCTAGGCTCATTGTGGTGAGCGAACTGTACAGGTGGGCGAGCACTGTAGGGGCAAGTGATGCCCACACAGCAGAGAAAGAGCTCCAACGTGCTCATAAAGTAGGAAGTCGCCACTAGTTGGGAACAAGAAAAACACAGCCCGGCAGAGTGTCAGTCCTCGAGTCGCCTTCTCTTCGCCAATCTCCTTCGCATGTTGGATCAGCCACCAGGCCAGTCGTTCTAAGAAGATTCCGTGCTGTTCGTCATCCTCAAAACTTCCTTTTTGTCCCGTACGATGTCTGCTAAAATCTCTTCCCACGGAAGAGAGTAGTAACGGCGTCGTACTCCAAACACCGCCTCCATCCCAGGAAAAGCTCCACCTCCTCCAGCAGTATGCTCGCCTCGAACGCCTGGAACACGAAGGTGTGCGTGTGCGGGTGCCATCTCTCCACCAGTGCCCCCAGTGCATCAAATCCCCACCACATGTCCTTCATATTTTTCGCCAACAACACCATGAAATTCAGATTCCACATGCCGATGTAACCTCGCATGTCGAGCGTAATGGCGTTTACCAGACTCACGAGCCAAGAAAAGGCCCGTACCTGGCCTTGGCTCGGAAATGCTGGCACTTCCTGCATGAGCGAGGGGTATTGTGAGAACATTGTTTGGGGCATTTTTTTAGCCCAGGTAGGATCAGAAGTGATCATGCTTACCTCCCCGTTGGCCAGTCGAGTGCTCAGATGGCCCGGAAATTCGATCAGAATTCCCGGGTTCATGCGTGTGGATCGTCCGTTGAAGAGGAGGCCATCTTGTTGTGTTTCTTCGTCTCTCAGCTATCTGGTTCGCAGCAGGAGCAGGGAGGGACAGAGGTAGGAGATTATAGAGTCCCCATGGACTCTCCCATCACCTATTTTTCGGCCTGATCCACTATCAGGTAGGCGTCCAGATCGGCTGACGTCAGTGTCTGGTTAACGGCAATATCTGTGGCCGTTAACAGGTACCGACGGCCATCGATGTGGATGTTGAACCCCTGGAAATTTCAATGTCTTATGTGTCATAATGGCCATTATCCTTTATCTTGTGTTTCGAGACTTTTTTCAGATATTTTAAGCACAAGCTGCGCTTCAAAAGTCGGAATGCTCAGGCGCCTTGAGCGTTACAGGTATGTCTAACATAGGACCCCACCAGAGGCGAATAACTTGGCGACTGTGAACCCTGAGTTCCCCTTTACCAAAAACCATGATGGGTTTGCGATGTCTCAATTATTCGTATGGCCTTTAGAATTTCCTCTGGTGCTAACTTGCATTTTAGATAGGCAACCCACACCAGCATGCACTTAGGTCTTCACTTCTAACATTCTCTTACTAACACACAAAAAAAAATGGTGATTTTCCTCGATCATCTGATTGCTCCATGGCTCCCCCAGTTTAGGTAGCCTACGGGTCCGCCCTTCTTGAATATCGGGTTTTGTTGCCCCCCTTCTCTGCTTGTCCCACCGTGCATATCACAAATAATCATTCCAGCCTTATTAAGGTCATTTGAGTCTTTGCCAGTCGCGAGCTTAATTCCGGAATCCAGGCTTTCTAAACATTGATTTCAGTTAGAATCTTTTGATAATCCTTTAAGAGATCAACCAACTCCTTGTCTCCACGACCTCCTAAATTCGGGACCGACGTCCTGATTAGGCCAGCGAGCCCACGAACTCCAGTTATGAGACCCTCTTGATTCAACCGTCATATTACAACTCCTTTGCTCAACACGCCAGAACTAGTCAAAGTCCAACACGGCCACGCTAAGGACCCTACCATTGGTTTGCAGTTGTAGTTACACGGGTAGATCACTCTTTCTCTTACCCCTATTTGTCACTCAGACGATTCGTCATCTGTTTCTAGCCTAACTCATTGTTTGGCTCGCTAGAATTCTTATCCTCGGAGATGGCCTTTCATCAAATCTCCGCGTCCTTTGTTTACTGAGACACCAACCTTTCAGTCCGCTCTGCTCCCTTGCAAGACCGGATGTCTCGTAGGGGCATTTGTAGACGCGAGATTTGGCCTATCCCGCGTGGCTCTTTGGCCCAATAAGCCTCGTTTGACCGTTTGTTGACTTGCCTCAGATGCCATGTAGATGGCCATATCAATTGCCACCTACAGGAGGTTGGCGGCAAGCCCCCTTGACGTTGACCCATACACACGTCCACATCCCTGGACGTCTGCATGCGGTTGGCGGCAAGATCGCTGGACGTTGACCTGGTTTACCTGGTCTGCGCAACAACCCCGAAAATATAGCCACCTGGCACCCCCTTGACTCAGTAAAAAGCCTAATTGGCGTTCCCCCATTGGTTGGAGCTTTAATACATGGATTGCCATGTGTGCAAGTGTGTTTCTTCACACTTAGCATCCTAGGCATTCTAACCCCGAGCTCCACTGTCTATATACCTTACCTTGAGCCCTCTGAGCAAGGGGGGAGACTCTGGACGTCCACATGCTGATGCTTTGAGAGAGGAGAGAGAAATTGCACCCAAGTTTCCACAACTCCAACTCTTCTTTCTCTCAACACTTGGACGTCTAGGAGGCTTCTTCCCGAGCTGGAGGAGCCCTGCAAGGAGCTGCAACGCCATCAAACGAGGATCTACACCTCCCTCTCTCTCTCTTTCTTTCTTTACTCTTTAGTTATTTGCATGTCATATTCCCTTTCCCACTCACTCTAGGCACGTAGGTCCTTCCCTACACACCTAGAAAGGGGTTTCCCAACAAAACTGGAACTGGGAAGAAGGGTGGTCATAGCACTTGGCCACCCCTCTTTCAACTCCGCAACTGGTACGGGACTCACCTTTTGGGCTGTCTCTTCACGTTTTGAGCACTTACTACCCTTTCCTTAGACTTATAGAGTGTCTTTTCGTGGCAGGAACATTTCTCAGAAGACCGTGGAGCTCTTCTCCTTTGGCTAGCTGAGGAGGAGAAGTTGAAGCCCTATCACCATCCGCTGCGCGAGGCGACCACACCGACGCGATACCAACTTTCCTTGGGTACAGGTAATGCCCTGGCGATCACGTACTCCCTTTCATTTGCTAGTTTTCGTTATTTTCCCCCAAGTCAACCGGACGATCAACGAGGTCAACCAGTGGCCTCTTCATCGCCAATGAGAGTTCGACGGCGTCCGCAAGCATCCGGGAGATTTAGAGGTCGGCCGGAGACGGCGCGGAAATGGGCGTTCACAAGTATGCAAAGATCTTCTTAATACGTCCAGCACACTATGTTCAAATTGGGCAAAATAGTTTCATCTAAAAGTAGACTTTAAGGGCTTTCTATGGTACATTATTTGCTTGATTTTATTTGGATTTCACTAACCTTTGGTGATGATCAATCTGACTCTTACGTGCAGGTCGCTATAGATTCGAGTTGGGAAGAGCATGAGGTTCTCCTTGCTCCAGCCTTTCCTTGAGATCTCCAGCAACCATAGCCTCCTAGCATGCCTCCAATAACCCAAGGGGTCGTCCCATGGAGAGAGAGGCTTTATTATAGAGAGAGTGGTCTTTAGTTGCCTAATTAGATTTGGAAAGTTTTAGCGATGAATTTGGGTGTATCCTTCCTCCAATTGCAAATTGCTCTCCCCAATTCATGATGGAATTGATATAGAAACTTATTTTAGGTTGTAACAATGAATTGGGCTAAATTTGAAGTCCAATAAGTGTGTATGGGATGTGTATTAACCTTTTAATCTTGATAGTTAAGATTTCAAATTTCGGGGTTATTTTTCTACTTGAATTTATTTGTGGTCCAAAATATATATATAGCCTAATTCTTTCATTGGTTTTCAATACCCAATGTTTGAAGTCCATCCATAATTTTTATTTAATTATGACCCCATTATGTATATGTGATAATGGTTTTTCGACGTATTCCTTAATTAAGAAAATAAGTCACAATATTCTTAAACTCAATCCAAAAGATTTTTATTGGCCCAAATTTCTTTATGGGTCACTAGAGAATAATATTTAATTCTAACTATGATTTTTACAAAAAATTTAGATGTGTTTTTAATCTGGTATAATAGTGCATACGTATTTAACTAGTTTTAAATTATTAAGTGGTCATATTTCTATTTATCTCAAATTTTCAATTACTGAAATTCTCGGGGTGCTGCAGTTAGACTTGAATATTGAACATACGGATGATCGAGTCTTGATTGCCAATATCAGGATTCAATCTGACATGCTGGGAGAGATCAAAGCTCAACAAGACAGCGACCCATCTTGTTCATATCAAGGAGAATTTAGCTAAGAAGCTAGACTTTGCTATGACCGAGGATGGAAGGCTTGTATTCCAAAGGAGGACATGCGTCCCTGACAATGAAGAATTGAAGAGAAGGTTAATAGATGAAGCTCACAGACGAAGTACACTATTCATCCTGGAGGTAAAAAATTATCAAGACATGAAAAGAACGTTATGGTGGCCGAACATGAGAGAGAGATAGCCGAACATGCTGCTCATTGCCTTACTTGTCAATAGGTAAAAGAGGAACATATGCGCCCTGCTGGCGTACTTAGACCACTAGATATTCAGGAATGGAAATGGGAAAGCATGGCATGGACTCATCATGGGTTACCCAAGACTCGTGGTGGACTCGACGCTATATGGGTCATTGTCGACCGACTAAAAAAATCCGCTCACTTTCTAGCTATAAAGAGAAAGTGGTCGATAGAAGTACTAGCTGCCTTATATGTCAAAGAGATTGTAAGACCACATGGACTTCCATCATCCATAGTCTCAGATCGAGATCCGAGATTCACATCTCATTTTGGAAAGGACTGCAAGGTGCACTGGTAATAAACTCAACTTTAGTACTGCATTCCACCCATAAAACTGATGGGCAAATTGAAAGAACCAACCAAATAGTGTAAGACATGTTGAGAGCTTGCACTATAGACTTCAAGGATATTTGTCACGCCCCGACGCGGAATATCGGAGCGCGAAGGCAGTTGCAAGAAAAAGGTATAGAGCATATACTAGACATCAAACCATTGCACATTGAATAATACTAAACCAAATCTTTCTCATTAATAACTTTTCAAATGTCTAGTTACAACCACTAATATCAGAGCCATTCTATAGGGCCCAATTACATTGCAATGAATGGAAATAACTAACTACAACTGTAACATGACATAACGACTCGAGGGTACTCCTGGCTTCACTCTTGGTCATTCCCTTCCTCGTGAATGTATGTGTCATCCTCGGTCTCACCTGAGAACACAACATCAAATAATGTAGGGTGAGCGATAACGCCCAGTAGGACTTAAATCTCAGGCTCAAGCAGGCATAAAATAATTAACGCATTTAATGGCAGAGTATCTAAAGATAGCAGGTACAAGAGAGTCAAAATATAGCAAGAGATAGCACAATAGGTATAGGATAGCACAATAGCACGAGATCGAGTATAGTTTCCAAAAATAGCACAAGTATCGAGTATAGCACGAATAGCAGGATGGCCATAGCACAACTAGCACAAGTATAATAGCACGACGAGTATAGCACTTGTTAGTCATTCTAGACATCGAGAGAGTATAGCACGTTTTGTGTTTTGATTGTCATATAGATAGTCGAGATAGATATCACTTGAGTGTAATGCCAAACACTCTGATCATTTAACTCCCATGGGCACTAGCACTTTCAGGCACAATCCCAGGACCAGATCGGGCCCTTATATATTGCCAGGCATTGGTTATATTGTTTATCTTTAGACAATCAGTCAATGGCCAATATAGAGTACCAAGAAGTAGATGAGAGCACTAGATGAATAGACGAGATAGTGGAGTGTATGTGAATAAACGAGTGAGTAGAGTACAGATGAGAGCTAGTGGACATTGCACGTAATACGTCGACTAATCAGGCGATAGTAACAGTTGCACAACACGCGCGCGTCGTATTAGCAGTCAGGTGGAATCATGATCTTCCCGCTGGCCATGTTATGCACAAGTCCAGAGGTCCGACGTGATTCAAGGTAAGAGCGAACTTCTAATAGCCGTTTGGATCATATCGATCCCTAAAGGTGTAATGGTGTTAGGGTACAACCGGCTCGTCGACCATGTGGGAACCCATGATCAGAGGAGACTTACGGAGGCCTTGTGCAAGGGTTCACTAGTCCGGAAAGGGAATATCCGACGGAGAGTTCACCACAAGCCTAGTAGAGTGTGTATAAAAACAGGTGCTCGACGTTCTAGAGGAATCTAGAACAGTGGAGCATCAACATTGGTATATAAACAACGCTAGAAACGAATACAAGTCCTTTAAAATAGGGCAATAATGTACTTTATTTCAATAAATTACCAGATACATTATGAGATATTTTCTGCATATTTCAGCCATATATGGATGGTTCATGTTGGTGCATGTGTAAGAGAAATCATAAATAGAAAGAAGTCGTGAATATGTGATTTAAAGCATTCAATATGGCTCCAATTTAGAGCAGGTGGTTTTACTGCGTGTGTAACTGTGAAAAAGGCGACATAGGCCAGTAAGGATTGCGACAGGGGTTAGGGCAGGTAGCGACAGGGCATGAAAGGGGTGGCGACAGGAATGTCTGCTCAGGCGGTCAGAACGCGACGGGGTCTCCTGTCGCGTTCCGAACGCGACAAGAAAGGCGTCGCGACGGGCTTGAGAACGCGACCTATCGGGCCGTCGCGTTCTCAGGTCCGTGGACTGAGTCTGACAGAGTTCTGCTCTGTCTTGGATTACGGTCCAGGATATTAGATTTTGATACAAGGATGTTTAGAAAATCATAACTAATTGTATACACAATGAAAAATCATGAAACCAATTTTGAATTGATATAGACATGCAAGGGTAACTTCCAGTAATTAGGAATTTGGAAATAATCATGGTATCGACATAGTTCTACTAAGTTGAACAAGAAGCAACCTGATTCCAGGTGCAGCAGAGATGAATGATTTAATTCGGGCAACATGCTTGATAAAAATTAGGGCTTTTAGGGGCAAAAGATCCCTAACAACAAGTAGTATCTACAGTAAAAATTTCGTAGCATGGGAACAAGTGTACATAGAGATCTGATTTAAACATGATGACTTGAGGTTATCATGTATGCAGAACTTCAAAAATCAAGAACAAAAGATTGGCTCGATGAAAAATTATGAAACAAGAGGGCTTTTGTTCTTGGTGATTGGAACAACCTATAGATATTTTTAATTGAGTTTTGCTGGTGAGATTGCCTACCTTTGACTCGATTTAACTTCTAGGGCTTAGAACTCAAGAACGAAGGAAGAAGCTTGATGGATCTTCCTCTCCTCGATTTCTCCTCCTCCTTGGCCTCTCTCCACATCCAACAACCTTTGGCAACGAGCTAGGGTCGGCCAAGAGGTTTTAAGAGGTGTATTTATATAAATACAAGTTCCTATTCCTTCTTCTATTCTAATTGCTCTTTAATTACAAGATTTCCTAACTCCAACCTTCCTTCCTTGCTTTCCAACCTCTATTTAGGTTAGGAGGGAATCTAAATTCGTGCTAAATCAGAAGGGGTAGGTTTAGTAATCCTAATCCAACTCAAACTTCTATTTTTATGCATTAAATACCTCTTTTCTATT
Source organism: Colocasia esculenta (assembly GCA_014218235.1). Classification (NCBI taxonomy): domain Eukaryota; kingdom Viridiplantae; phylum Streptophyta; class Magnoliopsida; order Alismatales; family Araceae; genus Colocasia; species Colocasia esculenta. The sequence continues at coordinate 28,533 of JACBKR010001418.1, read as the reverse complement.
TTAGTAATATTTTAGTTTTGAAATTTGAGTATTTCTCTATTATTCCCCTTTTTAAAATCTCTATTTTAGCCCACTAATTTCTAATGGGTCAATATAGTATAGCCCATTACTCGTCTTTTAATGGGTTTATTTAATTCCCTCTTATTTGATTTCCTACATCTTCCTTTTATTTGATTTCCTAATTAAATAATTAGATAATTAAATTTTATTTTCTAAAATTTAGGGTTGCTACAATATTGGAACGAGCACCTATCCCTTATTGAGTTCGCCTATAAACAGTTACCAGGCGAGTATTAAGATGGCACCGTTCGAAGCACTCTACGGAAGAAATTGTAGATCTCCCGCATGCTGGAATGAGGTGGGAGAACAGCAATGGCTAGGCCCAAACATGGTGCAAAATACAACCAGGAACATTCAAGTGATTAGAGGCAGGCTCAAGATCGCTCAGTCTAGACAAAAGAGCTATGCCGACAGAAGAAGGCGAGATTTAGAATTTCAAGTCAGTGATCATGTACTTTTACAAGTGTCACCTACTCGTGGCATCCAAAGATTTGGTGTAAAAGGAAAGCTCAGTTCTAGATTCGTCGGTCCTTTTGAAGTGCTCAAAAGGATTGGTGAGGTTGCATACCGACTGGTATTGCCGCCAGACCTAGCATGCATACATAATGTGTTTCATGTTTCCATGCTTCGGAAATATGTCTATGATCCACCGCATATCATTCGCCACGAGAAGTTGGTGTTAAACAAGGACATGACCTACAAAGAGAAGCCAGTCAAGATACTAGAACGGAAGGTGCAATAGCTCAGGAACCATCTCATTCACGTGGTTTAAAGTCTTATGAAATAATCGCGGAGTGGAAGAAGCTACATGGGAACCAGAAGGAACCATCAGACGGAACTACCCCGATCTTTTCAGTAAGACATTCTCTCCGTTATGATCATATGAATTTGGGGACCAAAATCTTTTAAGAGGGGGAGGATGTTGTAGGATCGGATAGATGGATGGATCAGATCTAGAAGGGGAGGTGTTGAATAGATATGACACCAATTAATGCGGAACTTAAGCAATTCAAAATTACTTTGAATCAGAGATCAATTCAGACAAACAATTTACTGCTCTGTATGAAAATGTGTAAATTGTGTGAATAGAATGTGTGAAGGAATTGTACAAGTAGAGAGAGCGAAATCCTACGCAAGCATCTAGCGCAGACATGCAGATCAAACCATTACACAAGGATTTTTAGGTGGTTCGGAAATCACACCAGTGATTCCTACATCCACCCCTCACATAGTGAGGTCACACTACTCAAACCTGAGTACAACACACACTGGAGCACGACGACTCCAAAACGTTGAGCTCGACGGCTCAAACACACAACCTGGAGCACAACAACTCCAAAAATGAGCACAACATCTCAAACCACAATAGGAGCACAACAACTCCAAATTGAGCACGACGGCTCAAACCACAAAAGGCTAGATCAAACACAAAAGAAATCAGATCCTCTAGCAATGATCTGATTCACATACTCAATTATACATAGAAATTTGCACAGAACTTCATGGACAGATCTCATAGACGAAAGTGAGAAGAAAAATCCAACAAATGGGTAAAATAGATGTAGATTGGATGTTCCTTGGTGAAGAAGTCTTGCAGAAGCTGTAATTGAAGAGACTTGAAAGAATTCGATGAAGATCCCCTTCAACTGCTCTGCTCTGCTCCACTAGCATCTGAATTGCCAGAAATTCTTCTTCTGTTGCTGCTCTTCAGTTGGATTTGCTCCCTTTCTCAGCACATCAAACTTCTCTCCAGAGATTGGCCTTGATTCCACGTCCATCATCTGGAAAGGATGGTCTACAGCTTCTGGAGATGGAGCAAGATCTGGAAAAGCCCCTTTTGCCGCCAAAATCCTCTTCTGGAAATGGTATGGGCTTGGTTCCCTTTGGGGCATGAGGATCATGGGTATTTATAGTCCCAAGAGTGCATGAGGACCCTTGGAGTGCATGGGCACAAATATCTAGGTCAATCCCCTTGATCTCTAAGCAGCCACGTGTCCAGAAAAATTCCTATTTTTGAGCTTCAGTCGAAGTGTGTCGACACACAGACAGACTTGTCAACACCACTGGCTTCAACTATTCTGACTGCTTCCTGGACAGTCATCTAGTGTCGACACACAGGTGGATTGTGTCGACACCACTGGTTGCTTCTCTCAGAACATGCTTCTGGGAAAGTCAGCCAGTGTCGACACACAGGTGGATTGTGTCGACACCACTGTGACAAATTTGTGTAAACCTGAAAATATAAAGTGTAAACCATTAATACAAGATTTATCATTAAAATGTGAGATATTAAACATCAAAAATATGTTGTTTAAGCATTGTTGTGATATTTATAAAATGTATAACATGTTCAATATGTCATCATTAAAATCAAGGTATGAGTGATGTTCATTGGTCATCATTAAAATATAACTTAGGAAATTCCAAAACACACTCAACCGAACATTCTCCCCCTTTTTGATGATGACAAAATATATGAGCAATCTCCCAATAGCCTGACTCCCTTGACCATATTCACCGTTTGAACTTTCTCCCATAAGAAACTTTCTCCCCTTTAAAGAACTTTCTCCCCTTTTTGATAGCATCAAAAAGATAGATAAGAGAGAGAAACAAAGATTGTATGAGATCAAGAAATGAAATGTAGGAAATGAATTGTCAGAAATAATCAAAATAAGTGATATTGTCAAATGAGAGAAATTATTGTGTTTTTGTTATTGTGCAACAAAGTTTAATCACAAGACACACTCAACACAAGGTATTGCAGGATATAATGATCTGAATGTGACCTATATGAGTGAGCAGAAGTATTTAACAAGGATGATAGGAGCTTTAATTTTAACATAATGTAGAATAATAGGTCTAAACTCAGTATACATGAACTTTATTAAGGTCTTAAGCTTTTCCATCCTGTCAAGTTGATTTTCTTTTATTTATTTTTTTAACTGGGAAAGAATACAAGAATAAATTAGTTAAATTTGACTTTTGAGTGCAAGAGATCACATTGATCAAATGCAAGGCCTCCTGATTACTCAGTGGTTTAACTTTCATTATCTTATACAGAGTTGAAAATTTTGATTTCCACTTTTTGACGTGAAACAAATCACTTTTAGGTGAAATGGCCCGGTTACTCAGTGGTTCAAGAATTTACATTGCTCTGTTTGTATCTTTCCAGATTGTTGATCATTTTATTTTGATATTTTACAGGAATATGTTTGCTTTGACCAGAAAAGTCATGACTATGAATTTAGAAAAAGTATTCTTAACATGTGGTAAAAATGAAGCTTAAACATGCGCATGTTAAATAATAAAGCTACTCATGTGCCTACAAGAGTTTTGAAAGTCATTTTAAAGACATTCAGTATTAAGATTGCTTAATCTTGAAATGATAATGAATCTTTGAAATTAAACTAACTGCACAATGAGTTTATTTTTAATGTCTTAAGTCTCTCATAAGAAAACAACACAAGGACTTGAAAATTCTAATAATTTTGGGGCTCAAAATAGAAAAGTAAGGTCAAGGAATATGACAATGACTCCCCCTTTCATGTATCCCCCTCACAAGGTCAACATGAAGATTATTGAAGAAATAGGAATGGAATGAAGTGAAAATAGAATGAACAAGAATGTTTTATTGAAAGATAGAGACTCCCCCTCAACAATTGCATACAAGGCTCTTGGTACTTGGCGGAGACATATACTCACGCATAGTGAAAGTGTCTAGACAAGCCTGACTTGCTTTCTTCAAATCACCATTTGATATACCAAGAATGCCAATGCAATGTGAGAGTGAGGAATTTATTTGCAAGAACAAGAAGACTTTTATTAAGCAGCTTTGCAAGAACATTTGTCAACAAACTGAATGTGAGTTGTTGATAAATCAGATATGAAATAATTTTCTCTGGCATTTCACTCAAATATTCTTTTGACTCACTCCCCCATAAGATATGCATGATATGAAATGATCATTTAAGCAATTCAGATATGTTCATTCCAAGCAGTTTGCACAGAAAGAGTATGAACATGATCAAGTATACATCAATAGGCAATTTATTGAAGGAGAAGTTTTTCACAAACTCAAAAGTGTTTCAAAGACATAAAATGAAGTTTTTGAGATTTTCATTTTTCTTGATGACCTTTATACAGGAAAAGACAATTGAAACTTGGCGGAGAATTTTTCTCACGCATGATGATAGTTCCAGACAAGCCTTACTTGTCCTTTCACATTTCACTATTTGATAACCACATAGTCACTGCAAAAAGGTCAATTATTCTTTAATTTTAGCATGAAATTCATTGCATTTTCAAGAAAAAATTTGCACTTTTTCAAATTTACTCCCCCTTAATATGTGCATGGAATGAAAAAGCTAGCAAGCAATTCACACATGATTATGCACACAATTAGCTTTAAGCACATGACTTCTGGTACTTGGCGGAGTATTTTACTCACGCATAATGATAGCTTTCAAACAAGCATAACTTATTTTTCCACATGTCATCATTTGATATACCAAAAAGTCAAAGCAGTTGATATGCACATAGAACATGGGCACAGTAAGCAAGCATGATAATACAAACATGATTCCAATTGTTATGACACAAAGTTATTGTTAGGAGCAACATCAAAACACACTCTTCATTGTTCAGATAAGACTCTAAGAATTTTCTTTAACTTAAGTAGTTCAATATGGAATGATATGAGGTTTTGCATGAACAATCTTTTTGGATTTTACCTGTGGTTACCAATTTTTCTTACCTTGCATAGCCATTGTCTTGATTTTAGATGGAAAAAATATGGCTACAAGGCTCATCAACTTGCTGATCAAGCTAGCCTTGGGACCCATACCTACTTGGGTCTTTCCTTGTAGCCTTAGTCATGAAGCCTTCATCTTGAAATTGACTACAAGGATCCCTGCACCCAGCATTCAAGCAGCACATTTCAGAACCCAAACTTGTTTGGGTCCTAAGGATCTTCCATGAATCTGCAACAACGATTTTTTAATCCAAAATGATTCATATTGGGTGCATTTTTCTAAAGACTAGAAACACTAGAATCTTGGTTTCTAATCTTAGAGTTATTGGTATAGAATGCACCATTGACATACTGAACATTTTGTTTTCTATTTTTCAGATTTTTATCATTGAGATTTTTAACATGGAATTCAAAAGAGATCTTTTTGTGCAACAGTTCCTTTTTCATGTACATGGAACTTCTGAGTGTTTTCAGCATGAACATGATCTTTATTCTTATGTACATTACATGAAACATGGGAGCATGCGCAAGATTATCAATTCTATGCCAACATTCCTTAGAAATATGTCCAAATTTATGACATGTGAAACACTGGACTGATTTGGCATATTTATGGAAATGTTATCTCTATTCCAGCAAAATTTGGCTAAATGACCAGATTTATTACAAATAAAGCAAATGATATCGTTTCTTACCTGGTACTTACCTTGGCATGTATGCATTTGCTGGAATCTCCTTTTCATGTGAGGAGGCTTACCATGAGGAGAAGGAGGTACCTTTCGGTGGCTCTTGGCATGATGTGAATATTGAACTTTCTTTGGAACACTTCTGAAGTGTGGAAGAGATGGAAGAATCATGTGTAAATTGTTCTGTTTTTCTATTTCATTTTCTTTTTTTCACAGAAACAAGATTCTTCTTCTTAGCAGCATTTTTGCTATTTTTCTCATTTTGTTTTTGAATATTTTTTTAACATGAACTTTCACTGATTATTCATTAGAGATATCAAAGTTCTTGTTTGCAGCAGCTTTAACAAATATTACTTTGGTTTTCTTTTCATTTTCCTTATTTTTATAGAAGCAAGACTTGTGTTTGTAGTATTCTTCAATTCATCTTGAAACTTCCGTTTCTCTACTTTTAATGCAACAACTTCCTTTCTGAAATTTGAAGTTTATTTAGCATGACATCCAAACCATTTTTCATCTTGTTCTTTTCATTTCAAATTGAGCAATTTGTTTTTCCAAATCAGCAATTTTATTACCTAAGTTGCTACAGTCATTGTCTAATGGTTTTTCATGCAATAAGCATTCAATCTTCCTTTTAGATGACTATTTTCTTCAACAAGTTCATTGCATCTTTCATTTATTTGATGATCATGAGCCATATTAGAAATTTGTTTGTTTAATTGATCATTATCAAATTTGAAGTTTTCATTGAGATCAATTAATTTTTCATTTTCATCTTTCAAATCAAGATATTCATATTCCAACTGATCATGATTTTCTTTCAACTTGGACAACTTGTTTTCACAAATTTTGATTTTATCTTTCAAACTTTCTTTTTCAGAATTCAGTTTCTGAACTTCAATTTTCAAATTCTCATTTTTTGTGAAGGATCTTTATCATTGTTTTGAGCAATTTAAGTGTATTTTTCAATTTTTCACTTTCTTTGTGGCAATATTTTAAAGTCTTTTTCAAATCTTTATTTTTAGTGTTCAGCTTTGCATTAAGATTTTGTATCTTCTCACAAAATTCAATCAATTCAACATAAGACATGTCTTCATCTGTATCAGAATCAGAATTAGAATACATAATGGATCTAGAATTGATTTACCTAACCTTGTAGACCCATTTGAACTCTTGTGTTTTGAAGAGGATGAAGAATGCTTTGAGCTTATTGAATGTGCTTTATAGCCAAAGTCTTTTGAATTGTTGATTTTCTAGATTCATTGAAGCTCTTCTTTGCCATTAATTACTTGTGAATTTCTTTTACTCCTTTTCTTTGTGAATCCTCTGAAAAATCTGATGAAAATGAGCTTGGGGATTTATCTGAAATTATAATAGGAAATTCATGCAGATTAAAGTAATTTGTCATTATACCAAAACTCAAAAGACTATTAGTTCTAATCACAGTGAATCAATGTAACAAGGAATTAGATCTAACAATTAAAATGGTTAACTGCTCTGATACCAATTGTAGGATCGGATAGATGGATGGATCAGATCTAGAAGGGGTTGGATAGATCTGACACCAATTAATGCAGAAGCTTAAGCAATTCAAAATTACTTCGAATCAGAGATCAATTCAAACAAACAATTTATTCATCTGAAGTATGAATGTGTAAATTGTGTGAATAGTATGTGTGAAGGAATTGTACAAGTAGAGAGAGTGAAATCCTATGCCAGCATCTAGCGCAGACAAGCAGATCAAAGCATTGCACAAGGATTTTAGGTTGTTCAAAAATCACACCAGTGATTCCTACATCCACCCTTCACACAGTGAGGCCACACTACACAAACTTGAGTACAACACACATAGGAGCACGACGACTCCAACACCCTTGAGCTCGACGGCTCAATCACACAACTTGGAGCACAACAACTCCAAAAACTGAGCACAGCAGCTCAAACCACAACAGGAGAACAACGACTCCAAATTGAGCACAACGGCTCAAACTACAAAAGGCTAGATCAAAACAAAAGAAATCAGATCCTCTAGCAATGATCTGATTCAGACTCAATCGTACATAGAAATCTGCACAGAACTTCATGCACAGATCTCACAAATGAAAGTGAGAAGAACAATCTAGGAAATGTGTAAAATATATGTAGATTGGATGTTCCTCGGTGAAGAAGTCTTGCAGAAGCTCGAATTGAAGAGACTTGAAAGAATTCGATGAAGATCCCCTTCAACTTGCGATGCTCTGCTCCATCGGCATCTGAATTACCAGAAATTCTTCTTCTGCTGCTGCTCCTTAGCTGGATCTGCTCCCTTTCTCAGTACATCAAACATCTCTCTAGAGATTGGCCTTGATCCTACGTCCTTCCTCTTGAAAGGATGGTCTGCAGCTTCTAGAGATGGAGCAAGATCTGGAAAAGCCCCTTTTGCCGCCAAAATCCTCTTCTGGAAATGGTATGGGCTTGGTTCCCTTTGGGGTACGAGGATCATGGGTATTTATAGTCCCAAGAGTGCATGGGGACCCTTGGAGTGCATGGGCAAAAATATCTAGGTCAATCCCCTTGATCCTAAGCAGCCACGTGTCTAGAAAAATTCCGATTTTGAGCTTCAGTCGAAGTTTGTCGACACACAGGCAGACTGTGTCGACACCACTGGCTTCAACTGTTCTGACTGCTTCCTAGGACAATCATCTAGTGTCGACACACAGGTGGACTATGACGACACCACTGGTTGCTTCTCTCAGAACATGCTTCTGGGACAGTCAGCCAGTGTCGACACACAGGTGGACTGTGTCGACACCACTGTGACAAATTTGTGTAAACCTGAAAATATAAACTGTAAACCATTAATACAAGATATTATCATTAAATGTGAACTATTACACATCAAAAACATGTTGTTTAAGCATTGTTGTGATATGTATAAAATGTATAACATGTTCAATATGTCATCATCAAAATCAAGGCATGAGTGATGTTCATTGGTCATCATTAAAATATAACTTTAGGAAATTCCAAAACACACTCAACCCAACAGATGTAGCAACCTCGATTTTTTGAAAAATAAAATTAATAATAATAAAAATAAAAGCAATTAAAAAATCAAATAAAAGAGAATTAAATAAAACTCATTAAATGAAAAGAAGTAATGGGCTTTGTTAAATGGACCCATTAAAAATTAGTGGACCAAAATAGGGATTTTTAAAAGGGGAATAATAGGAAAATACCCTAAATTCGTAACTTAACTATTACTTAATTAGAAAAGAGATATTTAATGCATTAAATATGAAGTTTGGGTTGGAATTGGATTCCTAACCCTACCCAATTAGATTGGCCACGAAATTACCTCTCTCCTAACCCAATTGGGAGGTGCATGCTTAGAAGGGTGAAAGGAATTAGGAATCCCGAATTTTGAAAGGGGTTAGAGTCATATTAGGAAATAGAAAGAGAAGAGGCTTAAATACTCTCTTTAATCACCCCAAGGCGGCCCTAGCTTGTAGCAAAGGCTTGCCGGGCGTGGAGAGGAAGCCAAGAGGAGGGGAAAACGTGGAGAGAAGGATCTCTCAAGCTTCAACCTGAGTTCATCAAGTTCTAGCCCTAGAAGAGTAAAATGACTAAAGGTAGAGATTCTCACGAGCAAAAATCATAAAACTTCGTCTATAGATAGTTTCAATAATCAGGGACAAAAGCCCTCTGGTTTCATAATTTTCCATCGAGCAATCTTTTGTTCTTGATTTTTGATGTTCTAAACTTATCATGACCCCGACCCTTCATCTAAATCTTGTTCACCATGTATACTCAACCCCATCCAACGAAATTTTTATTGGAGATACTGATGCATGTTAGGCGTCTTCTGCCCCTAAAAGCCCTAATTTTCATCCACTCTATCTTGCGAATTAATTCTTGCATCTCAACTGATCACAGTCTTCTATTCTCCATGTTTGACTTGATTAAGGCCTATCGAAACCATGATTGTTTTCAAATTCTGATTTACTAGAAGTACTCTTGCATGTCTAGATCTATTTAGAACTAGCTTCATGATTTTTCATACATTGTACAATTTGTTCTTAATTTTAGAACGACCCTCTGTCGAAATAGGGTAAGTTTGGACCGCAATCCAACAACATGTCTTTTCTCTGTCGGACTCAGGCGTAGTACCTGAGAATGCGACGGCCCGATAGGTCGCTTCTCAGGGCTGGTCATGATAGCACCGCCCATCGCATTCTGAACGCGACAGGGGCTGTCGTCGCGTTCTGTCTGCCTGATCTGGCAAACTCGTCGCGTTCTGTACAAGACCCTGTCGCGTTCCGCTTGACCCTGTCGCAACCCTCATCAGGGTACGTCGCATTCCCAGTATTTTGCATGAAACCCCCTATCTCTGCTAGTCTTGACTTTCTAAAGTAACCCTTTACCCTGTTAACTGTCTTAAACTCAGTAAACGAAACTGTTAATCATGGACATGTAATTAATTAATTAAAAAGTCTTTCACTTGATTATTTCATCTCCATGATTATCTTAACACATGTGCACACTTGAACCCTCCAATATGGCTTAATTTGGCATGAAAATATTTCATAATGTATCTGGTAATTTGTTTCAATAATGTATATTAATTGCCCTATTTTATATGAACTTGTCTACGATTCTCGCGATGTTTTGGGAATACCGTTATCGACGCTCCACTGTTCTAGAATTCCTCTAGAATGTCGGGCGCTTGTTTTATATACACACTCTCGCTTGACTTGGACGAACTCTCCGTCGGATACTCCTTCTGCAGGACTAGTGAATCCTGTTCAAGGCCTCTGTAAGTCTCCTCTGTCCATGGATTCCCATATGGTCGACGAGCTGGTTGTACCCTAATACCTATGATACCCTTTAGGGATCAGTAAGATCCAAATGGCTATTAGAAATTTTGTCTCATCTTAAATTACGCCGAACCTCTGGACCTGTGCTTAACATGGCCAGTGGAAGGTAGTGAAGTTCCACCTGACTGCCAACACCAAGTGCGCGTGTTGTGCAACCGTTACTATCGCTTGTTTACTTAACATGTTACGTGCAATGTCCCTTAGTTATCATCTATACTTTACTCGCTCGTCTATCCACGTTCACTCTACTATCTCGTCTATTCATCTAGTGCTCTCGTTTATTTCTTGGTACTCTATATTAGCCATTGACTGATTGTCTAAAGATAAACAATATAACCAATGCCTGGCAATATATAAAGGGCCCGATCTGGTCCTGGGATGTGCACTCGAAAGTGCTATTTGCTCATGGGAGTTAAATGACTAGAGTGTTTGGCATTACACTCGAGTGCTATCTATCTCGACTATCTAAATGACAATCAAAGTGCTATATTCTCTTGTTGTCTACATGACAATCAAAGTGCTATACTATACTCGTTGTGCTATGGCCATCCTGCTATTTGTGCTATGCTTGACGCTTGTTCTATATTTGGAAACTTGTGCTATTTCAATCACGTCCTATCATGCTATCTCTCATATTACTTGACTCTCTTGCTCTATCATTAGTTACTCTACCTTTAATACATAATCATTTAAAGCCTACTTGACTATTGAGATTTAAGTCCTACTGGGCGTTATCGCTCACCCTGCATTGTTTGTCATTGTGTTCTCATGTTAGACCGAGGATGAACCTTACACTCAAGAGGATGAGCACGACCAAGAGTGAAGTCAAGCGTACCCTAGCGTCTAGTAGTTGTTAGAGTTTGACTTTAGCTTTTTGCTTTTATTCAATGTAATAGGGCCCTATAGAATGGCTCTGATATTAGTGGTTGTAACTAGACATTGGAAATTATTAATGAGATTAATTTGCTTTAGTGTTTATTTCTTGTTCAATGGTGTGATGTCTAGTACTCGCTCTGTACTGGTTTATTTACAACTGCATCGCATTCCGATATTCTGCATCGGGGCATGACATTATGTAGCATTCTCTTGTGAATTGAGCTCTTTCTGTGTTCTGTGAGGCTTACTATGAGCGATAAGTTGACGTCCATATCGATGGACGTCAAGGTCAGGCAGATGTCAACAACATTGTCGTTAACATCCAGACAGAGAGGTTAACATCCACATCGATGGACGTTAGCATCAAAGTCGACTGTGGACACGCGAATTTGACATCACCACGGGCAAATTTCGAATCATGCCGTAATGCAACAAAAATGGCCCTCTTTTGCCTTCCATGAGTTTTTCCTATTTTTCCAAAATTTTCCCAATTTTTTCGGTGCTTCTCCATGGGTTTTCTAGGGTTATGGGCAAAAAAGTGCAAATCGCGGCGGCCTATGCCGTTGCGATTCACAGGCCTACCTTGAATCCCATCGTGATTCACAAGAGTTCTAAAGGCGCGGGGGTAGCTACCGCGATTCAGAACTTTCCTCTAATGCGCAAATTGCCTTTTCGTAATCGGGCCGGCCTAGGCTGCCGCGTTCTCATTTCCAAAATCAGTTTTAGAACTTTCCTTTAATGCGCAAATTGGCCGCCACGATTCTAATTTCCAAATTGATTTTTGGCAACTTCTAAAAGAGAAATTGTCTTTTCTGAATCGCGTCCACCATCCCAAACGCGATTCTAATTTCCATAATTGTTTTTTGCACCTTTCTAGAAACATTTTTTTGGAAGTTCTAAAATGCATCCACATATCTGGATGCGATTTAGAGGCACGTCATTGGCCGAAAATGGCAATTTTGAAGCACGTCCATTATCCCCGCCACGATTCAACTTAAATCCTGTCCATTGTACCGGACGTGATTTAAGTTTTTTTCCCTATAAATAGAGACCCGAGGCCACTGTTTCAATGATGACACACACACTATGGCGAAGCCCTGCCAGATTGACGACTCAACTCCGAACCAAGGAGGAGCATCTTCACTTCCTCACGTGCATCGGAGTGAGGTGGGAACTTCTTCCCCGTCTTCCTTTGTCCATTCCAGCAGTGGCTATTGCACCATTCAACTATTGGGGAAGCATCCCTCTCCTTCTCTTCGTTCATATCTCCCTTCAAGCCCCCACGTGGCTATTTTCTATTCTAACCCTTTATTCCTTTTTTTAGCATACACACATGCATGCATTACACACACACCTACATTTCCTAGGGGTTTAAAAACACCACGTGGTGAGTTCATCTCATGCTCTTCATTTTATCATTATTTGAGAATTGATACTACACGCACGTTGGCTAATCCCTCTTTTTTGTGTATTTTGCAAGGGTAATAAAACGAAAGTGCCTTCTACCATGGCCGGCTGTGCTCGTAGAAGAAAAAGAACCCACGTCCCATGCAATCTCCCATGCTCCAAAAGGTACATTACGCGATCACTCTTTTCATTCGCACCTGTTGTGTGCACCTCCTTCGGTACCTATGCGTATCTGGCTATCACGATTTTCCATTCAAGGAGTTGTGCTCCACCTTTTCTTTTATTTTTCATCATATTTTCTTTGTGGATGATTGGAGTTCTCCATGAACGAAAAGCATAATCTACATCGACGTCAACTATAATGCCATCTACCATGGCACGGTGACCTAAGAAGGTGCCTCGAAGCAAGATCTTGATGTCCAACCCATTGACGTTAAGAACAACTTAACGGCCACTTCATTGATGTCAACTTCAAAACACAACTTTTTCTTACCCGAGGCCTTCTCTGGTGCCTCTTCACCTCAATCTCCCTCGTTGGAGCACCCTTTCAACTTCTCTCACCCTCTCTCTCTCTGGATTTCACTCTTTGATCCACCAAGCTTCCAATTACCCCCTTCTTTTCCTTCACTCCATCTCTCGCACTTGGACTGTGGAGGCTCTACAATAGTGAGGGGGAAGAAGCAATCTACCCGGACCCATCCCCGTCAGATGGAGGAGGAGGAGATGATGGCGGACTCATCAACGGAGGTTAGCATCGGGGAGGAGGAGGAGGCTGACCGGCGGTGGACGCAGGCGAACGCGTCGGAGGAGGGAGGCTCAGCCGGAGGTGACCGAGGGGAGGAGGGAGAGGAGGAGGCACCTAGGAGGGCCCCACACTAACCAAAGGTAAGTGGATAACTTCCCCCACTTCACTGTGATCGTGTGGATGGTTGTACAAAGTGGGAAAGGGGGAGAAACAGGGGAGAGGCCGTCGGGTTCAATAGGAACTTGACGTCAACAGGGTTGACGTCAAGTTCTTCTAAATGACAAGGTCATTGTTGTCATAGGAACTTGACGGCCAACTCGTTGACGTCTATTGAAGAACTTAACGGAAACCCCCATGTCGCCTAGTTTTGTAAATGGTAATCGATGTTGACGTTAACTCTGCGTGCTTCTGTGCAGGGAAAAGGCAGAATGAGGAGTTGGGTGACATGGGACATGTGCTGGGCGTGGTACAGGGTGTTGCCGGAGGCCCAGCAGACCCGGGTTGCGCAGATGGGGTTCGGGCACATACTCTCGGTGCGGCCCTTCCACATTGACGTCCCGTACCTGGAGCCATTGAAGGAGAGATGGGATGATGACTGCAAGGCATTCATCATGCCTTGGGGACATATGATATCCACATTGGAGGATGTGCATATCTCATAGGACTGGCAGTTCAGGGAGAGCCGATAGTTAGATAGGAGATGAGGGACTACCATGACGAGGTGGTGGAGCTGTTGGGACCGAAGTTTGTGGCTGGGCAGAGGAGGCCGATCCAGAGCATCCTAGTAGGAGCCCTCTCAGATGCAGTGGGTTTGAGAGGTGGGAGGAGAGGATCTTTGGAGACCCTAGAGGAGTTCGGCGCCGGAGTGCAGGTGTCGATTTAGTTGGGAGGGCAGAGCGAGGAGCAGTCCGTGCGGATCTTCGTGATGTATCTTTTTAGATGGCTTCCCTTCGCGGCGTAGGCATACCAGATGAACTGCAAGTTCTTACTACTTATGCTGGACCTGAGCTAGGCGGGCAAGTACGTGTGGGGCACTACGGTGCTAGGACATCTCTTGTCTCTCCTTCCTAGCAGCTCGTGGTGGTCTCAGAGTACTGAGGGATTCACCCCTTTTCTTCAGGTATGCAACTTTCATTAATGCTCATCATTTGACTTAAATTGTGCTCGACTGACATGCTTTCTTGTCTTGCAGATCTGAGGCAATACCCGCTTCCTTCTGGGACGTGGGGTATAGATGAAGGAGAGCCTGGCCATGGTACCTCTTATGGCTCTGTGGGAGGTGATGCCCGATCCGAGGGTAATGGACCGGTGCGTCGAGGATGTGTGAGTACAACTAGACCTCTTCCCACGATCAGGTATAATCCTCAACTTACAGTCTTCTGCTTTCATCTAGTATTTGATTTGACTTGACTTGACTGACCAGTGTTCTTCCTTCTTTCTTCTTTGCAGGTGGTGTGGACCCCCTACACGGGGGAGGCAGATGCTTCTCACTCGGTCGTGGCGGCGGGGCTCCCTCTCTTCGACCGCCATGTGTTGCTGCTCTACTTGGGGACCTGCGAGCCCCTCTTCCTAGAGTTGGTGGTACAGACTCTGGGTTGGCACCAGCCGGCCCTGGAGGTACCTTCTCAGGGGAGAGAGAGACACTTCCGCCGCCGCTTCTATGCTGAGGATAGGGACTATGGCGGGGAGCACGGCAACACCGTCACCTACTAGCGGGGCGGAGGGGAGCAGGTCCTACAGTGCACCGACCTCCAGGACAGCTCGACGTACCTAGCAGACTACCGGGTGCGCTATGCTAGGCGACTCTGGCTAGACCGGCGCATCGTAAGTGACCTCTCCTACCATTGACTTTGGTTATCTGATTTTTAGTTTTGACGTGTATGTTTGAATGACAGTTGCCTGAGTCGGAGGCGGTGAGGCTCCTAGAGGGGCGGTTGGTGCAGCAGGCGGTGGAGTTGGAGAGGCTCCGCGCTGAGAAGTGGACCCTGGTAAGTCACAACTCACCCTTGAATAAAAATGACTTATGGACTGACCACCTTATGTGATTGCAGAGGGAGGAGCTAGAGAGGGTATATGTAACGTCGCGTACTTTTCGGATCCATACAGATCGTGTGGTTGTGGTTGTAGCGGCCATTGTGAGGCCAATGTGAGTCAGTTGTGTGGTATGGTAATGTGCATGCGTGGCTTGAGCAGGTGCAGCGCAGGGTTGGTCTGGAAATAGAATAGGACCTGCTGCTGTTCTGTCTGAGTTGGCGGCCAGGGTGTGGCCGTTGACTATGGCGTCCAGGTTCATGGACGTTGACTTCTTGAACTTGGCGGCAGTAGTGGTGGACGTTTAGACTGGCGGTGCTTGTTAGCGGCATGGGGGTTGACGCCAACTGACAGTTCTGCAGGTAAAGGCTCACCCGCGGGTAGCTTTCCCAGCTCACTCTCTTTCCCTCTTGCCCCAGCCTCGCGCCCTGGTGTTTCTGAAGCTTCCAACAGGTGCCGAGGAGTAGTTGGACGATCGTAGAACGCGCGGCGTCGCCGAATTACGCGAGAAAACGTCGCGGAGTGGTGCAATTCGCGTGGGAGCTCGCGGAGGGCTCAGTGTGAACCAGGAGATCGTGGGAGATTCTAACGCGTTATGAGGTAGGGGACGAACCCGTTTAGCTCCGTAGGAACATTAAAACACATCATAATCACTTGAACCAGCATGATAATCCATGTTTGGATAGAGTTGCACCAAGCGGGATAATGGGTGGTTTGAGTAGTTTACTGTACGAATCATGTTATAACGGGTTGTATTGGTTCTAGCATGCTAAAGGAATCGCATTTGCATGTTTTTCAGTAGTTAGAACAGTTAGAAAACCCGCAGGGCTGGATTAGGGTTTCTGCAGGGTTTATGGCGGAGAACTTGGCGTCAACATCGCTTGCCGCCAAGGTCCTCAGCCAGGAGGTTAACGGCCAGGACCCTTGCCGTTGACTCCCAGTAAGCGGCAATCGATGTGGCCGCCTACTTCTATTTGAACAGAAATGACTAAGTACAATAATTATCGATAATGCATGTGTGTTGACGCATGAGGTGCACTGAGTGCACTTGGTTTACGTGTTTAGCATACGAGGTATGATGTTAGTTGTTTACTTCGGTGACTGCGCGTTGTGTACGCGAGTCAGTTGGGTTCACGTGTAGTGGACCAGTGGTTACTTGTGGCTTACGTGAGATTTTCACATGGTTTGTGTGTGACGTGCACGTGGTTCTGTGTACGTGGCGAGTAGTACGACGCCTACCGTGGTTACCTCTCCAGTTGGGTGCCCCAGGTTCTTTGTGAGCCAGGCTGTTAGCTCGGGGCTTTGTCCCGGTACTTGTGCTGTACCGTCGAGGTCTGTGTCGTCTGACCTGGACACCTCACTCTTGTGTTAGAGTTGTACGTCCGGCTGAGGGAAAGACGACAGTGGGACAGTGACACTTGTGTTTGTTTTTAGTCACTTGTAGCGCACTCGTAGTTGGGGGTACGGACACCAGTAGTCGACACTGGTCCCCAGCTAGTCCTTTTCCAGTGCCTCACTCTAGCGAGCCCAGGCTAGGGTCTCTGGAGGGGTGCCAGGCATGGGCCTGTGACCGTGTGGTCTGTAGGTTGTGGTGTTTAGTTGGTCTCCACAGTTGCTTGACTTTTTACGTGGAGCGGCAGCTGACCTTTCGTCCGTGGCTGCGAGACTGAGAGGTAGACCTGTGTTAGTTGTCCGAGTCAGTTTCTGGTGTCGCGAACCAGTTTACGTGGCTCGTGTTGGCTGTCTCTACTTTAGCTTGTACACCTGTACTGGGGTTTTCCGTTTGATTATTACTGTTGTTTCTTGTAGTCGGCAGACAGTGAGTACTTTTACAGCTTTACTTACCTGCTTAGCTGTTATATAATTGTTGGTACTGTTTACTATTCGTACTCGTGGTGTTTGTTTCGCTCGGTTTTGGGGGAGTTCCCTACTGAGCCAGTGACTAGAGAGGCTCACCCCTACCCCCTCAGGTGAGAGCGAGGAGGATGTCTCTCGTCCGACGTCCAGTTCCGGGCCGCGTCGTAGCGGTGCAGGGTCAGCACCTCCAGCAGAGTAGCTTTAGCAGTGCGTTTTGTAGTTGTTTACTTTCTTCAGTTGTACCTCGGGGTATGCCCTAGGCTCTTGTACTTCTTTTTAGCTTTTGTGAAAATTTGGCTATGTAAACTTGTGAAATATATATATATAAATGTGGTGTGTTCCTTATGTTTACACGGACTGTGGTTTGGTATCCCTTGCGAGGCTTCGGCCCGTTCGCGGGAGGCGGACTCGGATCAAGTACGTTATCGGTTTAACGGGCTTGACCGAGGCAATCCGCCACAGTTGGTATCAGAGCAAGGTCCGTGTTAATATAAGGGAATTAAAAGGATACATAGCCTTATTTTGGTCATTTTACACTGCTGGTAGGGACCCTGGTTTTTGATCATTTGTGGTTTTGATTTTTGTCTGGTGTTTTGTGTATGTAGAAATTTTTGAAATGGCTGATAGGAGAAATTGGGGTGGTGGAGGAGATGATCCGGAGGAAGCTACCCTCGGGTGAGCCTTTAACCTGCAGAACTGTCAGGTTGGCGTCAACCCCCATGCCGCTAACAAGCACCGCCAGTCTAAACGTCCACCATACTGTCGCCAAGTTCAAGAAGTCAACGTCCATGAACCTGGACGCCAATAGTCAACGGCCACACCCTGGCCGCCAACTCAGACAGAACAGCAGCAGGTCCTATTCTATTTCCGGACCAACCCTGCGCTGCACCTGCTCAAGCCACGCATGCACATTACACATACCACACAACTGACTCACATTGGCCTCACAATGGCCGCTACAACCACAACACACACGATCCGCATGGATCCGAAAAGTACGCGACGTTACAGTATAGGTGAGCCAGGACACAGGAGCGAGCTCATCCAGACAGCCTCCAAGGGGGGATCTAGTGACTGGGGTGCGGGAGGCCTGGACCGAGCGGAGGTGAGGATCCAGGAGTTGGAGGAGGAGGTAAGACACCAAACACTACCTTTCTGCACATGTGTTGATTTAGACTGAAATGTCCTCATTTATGTGCAGTGGCAAGAAGTCGGGGCGACCTTCCAGGCACAGAAGAATGGCCTTAGGTTCGAGCTGACGAGGATGGAGGGTCGCCTGCTCGAGGTGAGAGAGATGGAGGGCCAGGCAAAGAGGGCCTGTGCCCAGGCTGTCGTAGATTTGAGGTTCTTGAAGAACTGGGTGCTGAAGAAGTGCCGGGAGCAGTAACGACAGGCCCAGCCACAGATGCCAACGTGGACCGAGTTGATCTACGCATCTCTAGACGATCTCCTGTCCTTGGAGATCTGTTAGTGGGACGAGAAGGACCACGGCCAGAGGAGTCAACAGTGACGAGACTGTCCCTGCCAGACCGACGCCGCGAGAGGGAGGAGGAGGAGGTGAGTAGCTTGCATAGGCAGAGGCCTAGCGGGGGAGAGAGGAGGGAGGAGTTGTAACACCCTCCTCCAACTTCACACACACATACATATACCACACACATAACCTTTGATTGGGAGAGGGGTTACGCTGACAAATTTTGTTATGGGCAAACAAATCCGTGAAATGCATAAAACTGGCAAACCATTCCACAAAGAGGTCTTTGAACATATTATACATCACAAGGTAACAAAGTACTAATACCCATTATTTACAAGAGCTAAGTTTCTCTCTCTAATCTAATACAACAACAACTCAAATAAAAGAAAACCTACTAAAACTAAAACAATGCTATTCTTCTATATCTCTTCATCGTCTACAGCGAAATGAGATTCATCTGTAGCTGAGATTATACAAACCTCATCTGAAAGGGTTGGAGGAAACAAGGCATGAGTCGGAAGGACTCAGTAGGTGAAGAAAAACATATATGGATCGAAAACACATTGCTCATGAATTTCTTACTTAACAGAAACATATAGCTCAAATTGAATTCATAATGAGCCCAACAAATCATAGAATAAGAGTAATATTTGTCTTTGAGACTTCAGACCATAACTTGTTTTGGAAACGAATTCGACAGGCATCACTGCTCTCAGAGGTTACTAAATAGACGTAAATACATCCTCAGTGTCTAGGCGATCCCAACACCTTGGATCTTGTTCATTGCGCAAGAACAGGGTTTATTACCCACCATCGTCAGTCCATTGACTTGGATTTACCTACAAACTGTCGCCCAAGCTGATCATAAGTGACCGGTGCTACCACAAGTGATCCTAAACCCTCTTTGAACAGAGCACTATCTTCATATCATAAATTTCTTTTCATGAGCATAACAGAAATTGGAAATCCAAAGGTAGTTTTGATTGAGAATTAATATAGATATCATGGTGACAAAGTTGCTCGGAGTTCAATAATATAAGAAAGACAATTGGTTGAGACAAGGTTATGACTCAAAGCCAATAACTTCGGAAGATTGAAATCACATAAGAACACAAGAAGATGAAAATCCACAATTGTCATCACAAATTATTCACATCTCATAAGGTGTTCAAACATATGAACTCTCAGGTGATTAGGTTTTATAGACTCGGTTACCGAACACTGGAGAATAGACTCAATCGGAGTACTACTCGTAATTGTCAACTTTAAGAATAACCCAAGGGAGGTTAAGGTACACAATGTGGGTAAACTTTACTGTTGTATGGCAGTAAATATCAATGTAAATAAGGGGGTAACTTGCTAAACTTTTAGGATGAAGTTTAAGCAAGAGTTCTACCATGCAAAGTTGCTGAAATACAAGACAGGACAATAGCTGTCGACAGCGAGGAAGGGGCTGTCGACAGATAACAACAGCCAGAGGTCAGTTTTGCTGGTTCTGTGTCCACCACTGTCCACAACTATAAGATGGCTATCGATAGCTAGCCACAATCCAATTATTTTGAAGTTCAGGAAGACTGGCCTGTCGACAGCTATGGGCTGCCTATCGGCAGCCGCCAGTTCTTCTTTCATAAATGACTTTGTATTCACTCTAACACTCTAAACATGGAACCTATGAATCAAGGCATGGTTTATATCAAATAAAAGTACCTACTTGTAGTGTTGACAGTGATTTATAAGCTAAACCAACAAGATAGATATGAGGTTTACACATCATACTTGTCTAGCTAGAGGCTAGCATGACATAGTACTGAAAATATGGCCCTTATAACAAGGATTAGATGGAAAGATTTCCACAAGGTAAACTCTCAAATCAAGGTATTTAATGCTCCAAAATCAAGGTTTGAGGTACAACTTCTAATGGAAAGTATCACACTATTCTAAAGATATCAAAACTTTTAGCTAATCTCTATAAATAAACATGGATCAGGGTGGAAGGAGAAGTTAGGAACTTACTTCTCAAATAGAACATGGTTTTTCACTCAAACAAGAATATTATGTCATGTTTGGAAGAAAAATAGAAGAACTACAGGTATAGCATTATGTCTTCTCATCAAGAATTTCTTGTCATGTGCGAAGGACATATTTGAACCAGAAGGAGATGAATCCTACCTTGCTAATGAAAACTTGCAAGTATCCTTGACAAAAATCCTACACCCAGCAAGAGAGGTGTTCCTACAAGGTTAATGGGTGGTTGGCAAGAGACACTCCACAGGTGGAAGCAGCAATACCTTCCACAGCAGCAACTCCAACAGCTAGGAGCCAAACCAGCAGAAGAAACAACTCCCGTAATAACAATCGCCTCCAGGTATGGCAATAGAAGTAGAGGAAACCAAGGACAAGAACTGAAGAAGGTGCAAGAACAGGAGAAAACCCAATATAAGCTTGTGTTGGAAAGGCTTCCCTGCTGGTTATAGAGTGGGTTTTATAACCCCAAGCTCATTCCATGCACAACGCCACGCATGATCACAGGTGTTGGGAGTAAAACCCATTTTACCACCCACAGACCCTAGCTCATGCATATTCTGCAAGTTACACATGGTAACTAACGTGTTACCATCACCTTCAAGTACGTTGGCCTCCCCAATGCCTCCCACGTAGGCAACCCAACAATTTCAAGAAAATTCCTTCGTAATTAATCTAAAATTCAACTAGTCATTAGACTTGATGTAAACATATCCAAACAAAGTCCGTTTGTATTAAAATTTCACCCTAGCCTAATGAAATGGTTTTAAAAATTATGGTGATTTTAGTTTAATTTTAGAATTTATTTTTCACTGGGTGAAAAATCACCCCAAAATAGTTTCGTCGGCTAAATCTCAAAATCCGTATGTCAACAATTTCAGATATTTGCATATTTGGTATCACCACATTTTTCTAAGAATTATGGTATTCTCGGATTTCATTTTGTTACAGTTTTCGGTGTCACCCTGACGGGGTGCATACGACCGAAAGTGATACCAGGGTATGATAATGTGTCTTAAACATACCCTTAATCCTAAATATCTCAAATTAAGTCTAATCGATTTGTATAAACAAGAATTTATATGTAAAACATGATATTTAAAATTCAAGGATATTACATTTCTCCCCCGTTAAAATAAATTCATCCTCAGAATTGGCAAATTTACTTACCGAATAGTTGTGGATACTTTTCTTTCATCTCTTGTTCCAATTCCCACGTTTCTTCTTCGATGAACGCGCTTTTCCATAAGATCTTCACTATGGAAACTGCTTTGTTTCTGAGGACCCGTTCTTTCTTGTCCAATAGTTTTACTGGTCTTCTTGAATGGTAAAATTGTCTGTATTTCAACATCTTCATGGTTGATTACATGAGAGGGTCCATTATGTATTTCCTTAACATAGATATGTGAAATACATATGAATATGTGACCAAGAGGGTGGAAGAGCTAATTGGTATGCTACTTCCCCTATTCTTTGCAATATTTCAAAAGGCCCTACATATCTTGGACTGAGCTTCCCTTTCTTACCAAATCTCATAATATCTTTAGTTGGAGAGACCTTTAAAAATACATGATCACCTATGTTAAACTCCAATGGTCTCCTTCTCAAATCAACATACTTTTTATGCCTATCTTGAGCTATTAGTAATCTCTTCCTAATTAATTTAATCTTCTCTGAGCAGTTCTGGATTAATTCTGGCCCAATGAGACTCTTTTCTCCACTTCTGTCCAGCAGAGGGGTGATCTGCAGGTCTACCATATAATGCCCCATATGGTGCCATCCCAATACTTGTATAATAACTATTATTGTATGCAAGCTCAATCAAGGGTAAGTAATCATCCCAATTACCGCGCCAATCAAAACTGCAGGCTCTTAGCACGTCTTCGAGTGTTCTAATAGTTCTTTTAGATTGACCATCTGTTGAGAATGATAGGTTGAACTAAATTTTAATTGTGTACCCATGGCTGCTTGAAGACTTTTCAAAATCTAACGGTGAATCTTGGATCTCTATCTGAAATTATTGACAAAGAAATTCCATGAAGTCTTACTATTTCCTTATATACAATTGACCAAAATCTTCTAATGATTGAGTCTTCGTAATTGCTAGAAAATGAGCTAATTTAGTTAGTCTATCCACAATTACCCAAATCGCATCATGCTTCTTCCTTGTCTTTGGTAAACCCATCACGAAGTCCATAGTTATCTGCTCCCATTTCCATACCGGAATCTCAATTAGTTGCATAGGCCCCGCTGGTTTTTGGTGTTCAGCCTTTATTTGTTGACATGTTAAACATTTACTCACAAATTCTGCTATGTCCTTTTTCATTCCATGCCACCAAACTACTTTTTCAGATCCTTATACATTTTAGAGCTTCCAAGATAAATCGAATACTGAGATTTGTGTCCTTCCCTCGATAATTCTCTTTTATTTCTTCATTCTCCGGTATGCATATCCGTTTTGAAAATTGATTATCCCTTGACCATCTCTGATGCATCCTGGTTTATTTACCATCTCTTTTAGTTTTGATCTTGGCTTGTACTTCACCAATTTTATCTAATAATACCGACCTTACTATCAATTGTGCCAATATCAGATTTTTGCACCACACCTTGGTGAGCATTCGATCAAATCCATCATTTTTTCCACAGTTGGTGCAATTGTAGTGCTCTTGATTCTTTCTGCTCAAAGCATCAGCAACTACATTCACTTTACCTGGATGGTAATTCACTGTAAAATCATAATCCTTCAAAATTTCTAATCATCTTCTTTGTCTTAGATTCAGTTCCTTCTGAGAAAATATGTACTT
Organism: Colocasia esculenta; assembly: GCA_014218235.1. NCBI lineage: Eukaryota > Viridiplantae > Streptophyta > Magnoliopsida > Alismatales > Araceae > Colocasia > Colocasia esculenta. The sequence continues at coordinate 4,965 of JACBKR010001418.1, read as the reverse complement.
TAAACTCTTATGGTTAGTATAAACTTCAATTGTTCCCCATATAAGTAGTGGCGCGAGATCTTCAAAGCATGTATGATTGCTACTATTCTAAATCATGGCTGGATAATCCTTTCATGATCTTTCAGTTGTTTAGAAGCATATGCTACCACTTTTCCATGTTGCATAAGCACACATCCAATTCCTTTTTGAGATGCATCCGTGTAGACTGTAAATCCTCTCGATCCTTGAGGTAAAGTAAGAATCGAAGCTGTGGTAAGCTTCCCTTTTAAGTCCTAAAAACTGGCCTCACATTTCTCATTCACACAAATGGGGTCTCTTTTCTAGTTAACTGAGTCAAAGGCATAACTATAGAAGAAAAATTCACATAAATCTTCTATAGTAGCCAGCTAATCCCAAGAAACTTCGAATTTCTGATGGAGTTTTCGGTCTTTCCCAGTTCAAAACTGCTTCAACTTTACTCGGGTCTACAGCCACACCTTTTCCAGAAATCACATGACCTAAAAATTCACCTCCTTGAGCCAAAACTCACATTTACTTAACTTACCATACAATTGACGTTTCCTTAGGTTTGTAGTACAACACTCAAATGTTCCTTGTGATCTTCTTCATTAGATGAATACATCAACACATCATCTATAAATACCACCACAAAATTATCCAAATAAGGTTGGAATACCATGTTCATCAAATCCATAAATACCGCAGGTGCATTAGTGAGTCCAAATGGAAGCACTAAAAACTCATAATGTCCATATCTGGTTCTAAATGCGGTCATAGGGATGTCGTCTTCTTTAACTCTCAATTGATGGTACCCAGACCTTAAATCTATCTTAGAGAATATTGTAGTAGACCGAAGTTGATCAAATAAGTCATCAATTCTTGGTAATGGATATTTGTTCTTGATTGTAACTTGATTCAACTTTCTATAATCAATGCATAATCTGAGGGATCCATCTTCTTTCTAACAAATAATACTGGAGCTTCCATGGTGACACACTTGGTCTAATAAAACCTTGTCTAATAAGTCTTGCAACTGTTTCTTAATTCTGTCAATTCGGCTGGTGCCATTCTATAAGGGGCTATGGATATAGCAAAGTTCCAGGAAAAAGTTCAATGGTAAAGTCAATTTCTCTAATTGGAGGTAATCCAGATAAATCATTAGGAAAGAGATCTGGAAATTCTTTTACAACATCAATATCTGAACCGATACCTGTTTATGCTCATTTTATATGACCATCACACTTGCCAGATAACCTTGACAACCATTTCTCAGCCATTTCATGGCTTTAAGTGCTGATATAGTCTTCTTGTTTCCATTATTCTTTGGGCATGTATAGCTGAAATCTGCAAATCCCAGCCTTTTAAATGTTAAAACTTTCTTATGGCAATCTAGTAATGCATGATTCTCTACTAACCAATCCATTCCCAGTATAATGTCAAAATCTTGCATGTTATCCATTACATATACATATGCGGTAAGTTCATGCTCTCCTATTTTCAAATTTACTTCAGGGATGACAGAAGTAAGAATAGCTATTTGACCAGTAGGACAGTCAAGTACCATACTTCCTACCAATTTCTCTAGTTTCTGAGATAGAGAATTAACAAATACCCGAGAAATAAAAGAGTGAGTATCTCCAGGGTCAAATAATACTCTAGCATACATATTTTCAGTCAGGAGAATACCTTAGCTACAGTAGGGGTGTCTTGGGCTCCTCCTCCTCGTCAGAGCAAAGACTCTAGCTGGTCCTTTGGGTGGTTGTCTTGGGGCTTGCTGAGAGTAGGGTTGTGGCTTGGTGCTTTTGAATAGTCTGCTCTGTGTGGACAGTCTTTATCATATGCACTTTCTGACCACATCCATAACATTTCCCTGCTACTTTCTAGCACTCATCACGGGGTGTCTCCTCCACATTGAGCACACACGGGACAACTCTTTTTCTGTTCTCCCTACTGCTTGTTGAATCAACCTTTCGCTTCTAACTTTTGTTTCCTTGGTATACACATTTTTCTTTCTACCCCCATGGTTTCTTTCTTTTTCATATATTCCATAAATTCAGATTCCACTATAAATGCAGTCTTTAGTGCTATTGCCATGCTATGGGGATCTAGTGGAGCTACCCTGCTCCTCACCACTGGGTTCAATCCTCTCACAAACTTCTTTACCCTTCTGAGTTCATTATCACAAATGTGTGGTGCATATTTTTCCAGCTCAGTGAATTTTGTTTCATATTCCGCCATTGTCATGTCTTTTTGTTCCAATTGCAAAAACTCCACTTCTTTCCTATCCTTGACGTGTGGTGGAGTGTATTTCTCATACAACTCTCTCAGGAATTCTCCCCAACTAATGTTATCTTCTCTATTTCTGAATGCATTTCTCATGATAGATTGCCACCATTCATCAGCTCTATTCTGAAGCATATAAGTTGCAATGTGACTTTGTCTTCTTCTTCACATCTAATTGCCTAAATATCTTTTCCATCTCTCTAACCCACCCTTCTACAATTTCAGGTTGTCTACTTCCTTGAAGGCTGGAGGTCCCATCTTCTTAAATTTCTCTAACAACAATGCTCCAGAAATTCTTTCTCCAGCCACATCTTGTTGGTTCTTCATTAGTGTTTGCACCAACCCTAAAATGACTGCATAAAAGTAGCAAAATTAGGAGTCCCATTACTCTTCTTGAGAGTTTCTGGCCGGTAATATATTGGGAACTTCCCCCCTAGAACCTTCTTCAATTCCTCATGTCTATTCTCACTGGAGTGTCGATAGCTTTCCCTTTGTCTGCCATTTCCTGGAACACATCAAACATATCCAATAATTACTAACCACTAAATTTTAAGAACCAAGATGATCTTTAGAGATTCTAGAATACACACATGTTTTATTTATTTCCTTTGTGAAAATGGTCACAGAGATATCTATCACCCATAACCTTGCTTTGATACCACCTCTGTAACACCCTCCTACAACTTCACACACATATACATATACTACACACTAACCTTTGATCGGAAGATGGGTTACGCTGATATAAATTTTGTTATGGGCACAAATCCGTGAAATGCACAAAACTGGCAAACCATTCCATAAAGAGGTCTTTGAACATATTATACATCACAAGGTAACAAAGTACTAATACCCATTATTTACAAGAGCTAAGTTTCTCTCTCTAATTTAATACAACACAAACTCAAATAAAAGAAAACCTACTAAAACTAAAAACTATGCTATTCTTCTTTATATCTTCATCGTCTGCAGCGGAATTGAGATTCATCTGTAGCTAAGATTATACACACCTTCAATCTGAAAGGGTGGAGGAGGAAACAAGGCATGAGTCGGAAGGACTCAGTAGGTGAAAGAAAACATATATGGATCGAAAACACATTTTCTCATGAATGTCATACTTAACAGAAACATATAGCTCAAATTGAATTCATAATGAGCCCAAACAAATCATAGAATAAGAGTATATTTGTCTTTCAGAATTCAGGACATAACTTGTTTTGGAAACAAATTTGACAGGCATCACTGCTCTCAAGAGGTTACTAAATAGACGTAAATACATCATCAGTGTCTAGGCGATTCAAACACCTTCGATCTTGTTCATTGCGCAACAAAGGGGTTTATACCCACCTCGTCAGTCCATTGACTTAGATTTACCTACAAACTGTCGCCCACAGCTGATCATAAGTGACCGGTGCTACCACAAGTGATCCTAAACCCTCTTGAAGAGAGCACTATCTTCATATCATAAATTTCTTTCCATCAGCATAACAGAAATTGAAAATCCGAAGGTAGTTTTGATTGAGAATTAAATAGATATCATGGTGACAAAGTTGCTCGGAGTTCAATAATATAAGAAAGAAAATTGGTTGAGATAGGTTATGACGCAAAGCCAATAACTTCGGAAGATTGAAAACATAAGAACCAAGAAGAAGGAAATCCACCAATTGTCATCACAAATTATTCACATCTCATAAGGTGTTCAAGCATATGAACTCTCAGGTGATCAGGTTTTATAGACTCGATTACGAACACTGGAGAATAGACTCAATCGGAGTACTACTCGTAATGTCACTTTTAAGAATAACCCAAGGGAGGTTAAGGTACACAATGTGGGTAAAGTTTACTATTGTATGGCAGTAAATATCAATGTAAATAAGGGGGTAACTTGCTAGCTTTTAGAATAAAGTTTAAGCAAGAGTTCTACTATGCAAAGTTGCTAAAATACAAGACAGGACAATAGCTGTCGACAGCCAGGAAGGGGTTGTCAACTGATAACAACAGCCACAGCTCAGTTTTGCTGGTTCTGTGTCTACCTGTCGACAGCTATAAGATGGCTGTCGAAAGCTAGCCACAGTCCCAATTATTTTGAAGTTCAGGAAGACTGGCCTGTCGATAGTTATGGGCTGCCTGTCGGCAGCCGCCAGTTCTTCTTTCATAAAGACTTTGTATTCACTCTAAACACTCTAACCATGGAACCTATGAATCAAGGCATGGTTTATATCAAATAAAATTACATACTTGTAGTGTTTACAGTGATTTATAATCTAAAACAACAAGATAGATATGAGGTTTCACACCGTACTTGTCTAGCTAGAGGCTAACATGACATAGTACTGAAAATATGGCCCTTATAACAAGGATTAGATGGAAAGATTTCCACAAGATAAACTCTCAACTCAAGATATTTAATGCTCCAAAATCAAGGTTTGAGGTACAACATCTAAATGGAAAGTAATCACACTTTTCTAAAGATATCGGAAACTTTTAGCAAATCTCTATAACATAAACATGGATCAAAATTACACACCGTACTTGTCTAGCTAGAGGCTAGCATGACATAGTACTGAAAATATGGCCCTTATAACAAGGATTAGATGGAAAGATTTCCACAAGATAAACTCTCAACTCAAGATATTTAATGCTCCAAAATCAAGGTTGAGGTACAACTTCTAAATGGAAAGT